>JAHZNB010005497.1:0-17398 GCA_027744295.1 Callyntrura guangdongensis
TTATGACAGACGCTGAAACTCACTTTTCATTCGCAGTATAAATTGTAAATGACGCCATAATTTTATCCGCCATTTGTATTCGGATTTTTATTATACTTGTCTCATGTCATGTAGCACGCATTTATGTACATGAGACCTTCGATAACTTATACTTAATCAGTATAAGTAATCTTAGCATGAGACTAGTATATGCATAAATGTCGTAATAATAAACTTGTATTCCATCCTACATCTTCCTCACCAATATTTTTAGATGAATGAAACAAAATCAACCTTTCCTCTTGGAGGATATTACCCTGGTTGGCTTTATCTGGTTAGTTTATCGCTGGCTATTAAAAACAAATTATTAATTAAGTACATTATAACCCATAAAGGAATTCAGCGGTAGTACAATCTATAACACCATATTTTCGTTCCCGATTCCCGAACATGGAAGATGGCTTGTTGAGTGACATTTAGAAAGCAATTACTCTCATTTTTCCGCTGGTATCATTTTTGAGCGATTTCCATTAAAAGTTGTTCCCTTTCAATGTCAGCAAGAAATGTAGCGTGAAACAACATTTATGACCCTATACACCATTTTCAGAACTTTTTGAGACAATAGGTCCAAAAGCCTGTAGAAGCAGCTGCTGTTATATTAACAAAACCATGTCTTGTATCTTAAATATTTTTTGTCACATAACATCACACAAAAACAAGGACAAGGCAGAAGGGTGGGCGGACACCATATAAATCGGACGGCTGGCTGCTGTTCTGCTATACACAATACACACTTTATCCCTTGAGCTGCTCTGCGTTGTTTATTACCAGCCCATTCTGTCCTTCTATCCTTGTCATTCTCACGAACAACTTGCCATGTTGCCATATGTCTGAAAAAATAAATTTTTCCTTCACGCAGCCTAACTGGCACATTCCTATATAAAATTACATTTCATCTCATGTTCCATTACCAATTTAGCACGAGTTAAACGTCCAATATCATCCCCTCAGTATAAAGATATTTTTTGACGTTCTCTTTCAATCCACAAAATGGGTGTACGGTTTAATAAAAAATATTATTTTGTAAATTACCATGCATAAGTAATCCCTGCATTTTTCCAAGCCGGCAAGAACAGTAGTACCCCGAAAGAAGGAAGCATTTTGCATGATTTCTTCATTAATTCTGTAATTTTACAGTTCAGAAACGGCAACTTCGTTTCATTTTTTTGCTGCAGCCAAACTAGTAGTCGTCATCATCGTGTGAGCCCTAAACTATGCTCATTACTCTGTTTCAAAAATTGCCCATAATCTTTCATCTTTCTTTTCCTCTCTTTTCGGTAACTTTATACCCATTTGCATTCGTTCAGTAGTGAGAAAAAGCAGAAGGAAAAAAAACTTTCTCCCTCTTTAGTGCCTATTTTCTCGAATGTGGATAGTAGTAGAACTGGGGAAATACTCTTTTTTGCGTATTTTTTACTCATTCATGAGCAAAAACCATTAAATGTGTGCCGTGTTGAAGGAAAACTGAAATAAAAATGAATATACTAGAAAGCAAAGTCGTGTTAGATTAGATGTGAATATACGAGAGCACAGCGCACATTCATACAAGTTTGCTTCATAAGAACGACAACGGTTTGTGATGACGGTGTGTTCCCTGTAGAAATGAGCGACGTAATGGCGGTGATGGTGGCGGCGGTTGCTCATGCAGTAAAAGTTCATAATAATCATAATAACTGTAACATTCTCTGTCATTACGATTTCTCTCAACTTTCTTTACTTTCTCCTTTTTATTCTTACCGTTATCCTCATCATCGTCGTCAACAAGAGAGCAGAGCTCATTTCAAACGATCTTTCTCTCCCTTTTCTCTATTGTGTTGCTAAACGCGCTGAGGAAGACTATGCATGTAGGGCAGACTCTACATGAGCAATTCATTCGTCCATTTCTGGATTCTGTTTGTTGGTTGGTTGATTTTTCATGTTTACGTATATTTTTTATACCCGGGCTAGACTAAACGGTTGGGTGGTTTCTCCCTTCATCTTTTTCATACATTTTGTAAAGAAATATGAAAGAAGGTTGCTTTCACAACCGAGAAGAAAGCGCCCAACCAATCCAATTGCTTTAAATACGCTGTCTGAAAGCACTTAAATATTATTTGCTTGTATACAAAATGCGGTACAAAAAGCGTACTAAAAATAGGCCCAACGCAACACAGGAAATAAAAAAGTGGTAAACATAAACTATAGCCGTATCCGAAAACGGACATAAAATTGTTATCAATAGCCTTTTACATTTTTACTGTCGTCCTGTTGGTAAGCCTGCTCCATAGATAGCGTGCACTGTTCTTTTCCGAACCGGAAGCCGCGCTTTTCTCTGCTCAGAGGTAGATAGGCACATATCTTACTCGTGCTTCGCCGGCCCGCACCATTACTACTGCTGCACACTGCCGTCACGGAGAAAGTGAGCGTGTGTGTTTCTGTTCGTCCAGGCAAAAGCAAACGACGCCATAGACCCAGCATTATGCCCCATTAGAATGAAAGACATGGGCACTTTTAAAGAAAATGTCCTGATTTATGTTTCGTACATGCAAGATTTTTACATTAGATCCCTAAACACTATGTGTGTGAGCTCATAAGCACCGTTCTTTTTGGATGAACCTTTTCTGTAAGAGAGCTGAATGCGTTTTTTAAAAAACACTTTTTATTTTCATTGTTGCCCTTGTCGTCCATATTTTATACGATCTGCCCTGGTTTGGCTATCTGGCAGTGAACCAGCAGACTTTTCAACCAGATTTCGATTAGTATACAAGGAACGTAGTACGTACATACGTACGTACGTGCGGTATCGTAATTTTATACTACCTTCCCGCATCAGTTAACTTACATAATGCATACAATGCCCATTAAAAGTTTGCTTATAGCCAACAGGAAAAAAAATGAGAGAACGAAGCAGTTTGAGTTATTATTACTACATTGACTAATACTTGAAAATAGTGTCAGGGATGCAATATTCTGTATATAGCTTGGTATGGTATGGTCTGTTTGCAATGAAGAAAAAATTGGTTTTATATGGACGATTGAAAGAATATATACGATTACACGTTGTGCTGACATGAAAATACCCCGTATAAATGCCCTTACATTATAATGTGTTCAGCAGTGGGAAGGGAGAGAGGCAGGTTTCAGCAAAGCAGCAGCAGTGGGGCGAATATGTGTATATCTCATTACAACAGCTAATAAGCATACAAGGACAAGAAGGGCAAAATAAAGCGTATTTTATATGCAGAAATATGAACTGGATATATAGGGAAAATGGCACTTTGTGCAACTGTTGTATAGTGAAATTGGCATTTTAGCTAATTTGATGTACACAACAAAGACATTTATTTGCGTTTTCCCTGTTGTTTCACGAAAGTGTAGGGTTGGTAGGGTGTTTTGCTAAACCTGTTTGCTGGTGACTAAGGCGCACGGCACACCACATCACCATGTCTGATTTAAATTTGCATAAAGGCGGTGAAGTATTGAGCTGGAAACAGGAGAAATGTTACAATGTATTAACATTGAACTGCTACTCGTTTTTCCCAAGTCAGTAGGTGAAATTGTAGCGGCGGCGACGACGGCGGCAGCGATGCCAAATACTATCACGCAATGTTGAGGTGTATTTGTGTGTTTGTGGGATGGTGGTGGTGGCATCAACCAAGGAATTGTGGAGGTGACCTGCTGGAATTGAAATAAAAAAAATGCAGTGTGCATGTTTACATAGTGGGCACATTGGAAGGCAGGATTAAAATAGGAAAAGAAAATCAAAGAAGCATACATATGTGGTGGTAGTATTTGTGTATGTGCATATATGTACATGTAAGTATATCAACATAAACGTGGGAAAGGATCCAACTGGCCGCAGGAAGGTAAAGAGAGAGGAAAATGTCGATAGAAACGACGCAATAGTAATAAAAGAACAAAGTAAAGAGAAATGAGAAGACGTGGAAATATTGGGAAAGAGAACAAAAAAATGGAAGCAAGTGAGGTGAAGAATTGTCCGTCCGTGTAGATGTGGTTTGTTTTAACTCAATTGATGCAGCTCGTTTGATTCAGCGGAAGTGAAAGGAAGTATATGGGGAAATCGGACAACAACGAGAGTGAGAGCAGAGTAAACATTCTCATATTGGCATTTCACTTGTTTGCGGTTTTACAGGAATGTTTTCGTTGTCGCATATCGTCAATAGAAGAAAAAACACAAGCTATTATAGGAAAGATAGGAATACATCACTTTTGTACAGCAGCATAGAAGTGGATGTTTTGCCCGCTTTACCTTATTCGTATATTTTTGTACTTATCATAAAATTTAATGGAAAGGTACCAACGTGTATAACGGGGTTGACATCAGCAGGGTATGCACGGTTGAATCCAAGAGGAAATCAACCAGAACATGAAATGTGTTACCTTGTGTTACTTGGAAGGTTTTCTTGTGAACGACACATCACACATCCCATTTTTCCTCTCCTTCCTACTGCCATTCAACATGGCTTACTTGCTTTGACAATGTCCAATGTCATACAATACACCAGCGAAGGACACCAGAGCAGTGTTCCTTGTGTAGCAAAAGTTCGATATTAGAAAAAAACGCGCTGAAAAAAAGTTGGGACTCTGTCGACAGCAAGTATGATGATATGTAGCGCTTTAAAGAGGTTACTATTGTCAATTGGGGAACAAGAGTTTTACAAACAAACTCAATCAGGAAAATCAGAACGGATGACTGCCTTTTACGACAAACTAATCCCAAGGATCTTTCCTTTTTTTACTTTTCTTTACCAATTTATCCGTACTTGTTCCATTTGGGCGTATACACACTTATAAATATTGTACCTATTGTACAAAATGTAAATACAGCTACCCAGTGCAGTATATATTGACGAGCAAGGCTCAGAGTAGGGGAAACTGGTAAGAAACGCAAGGTTTAATGCAAGTTTATTACACATTTAAGCATTTTTCACATTCTACTTGCCTTTCCCCAATAAAATGAAGAGGTGGATGTTTTCGCGTTTATCGTAAAGGCTATCTCCTTTTCTCCTCCTTCCTTTCTGCGTTTGCCTCTTGGAACGGAAGCATCCTGATACTCTGTACTAGTAGGAATCGAGAGTAAGTAAATATTTTGTTATGTAGCCTGGCGGATTGAATTGAGAAGATTGAGATTGAGAGTGATGTAAGTACAAGTTTGTTTTGTGCTTATGGTGTACTACAACCGTACCATATGCCCGCAGTACGTGCACCTATCTGTATGCATGCCGGGGAATAAATGGAAGGAAATAGACTTCGATGATAGGGACGGAGGCGGCAAACAAGAAGAAGACGAGCAGACGGGCTTTATTTGTGTGAGTAGAGAAAGTTAAGTTAATGGTACCCGAAGCGTAACAAGGAAGAGCAGAAGAGCATGCTAAAATGATAATAAAGTGGGTGCCTATGCACACTTTTTTAGGCAACGGCCTATATATGCCCGGCTGTACGCAGTACAAAAATTCATTGTATTATGTATAACGAATTTAAGAGAATACAGAGTGGAGAAAATAATAACGATGTAATAATAACGCGAATGAAACAGTCTTTTAAGTAGGTAGTAGGCCGTGCAAATGGAGGATGAGGATGGGCTCTCTCTCTCTATCCACCTCTTCTTCTTTTTTCTCTTTTCGCTACACCCTCGACTTTTTCTATAGCTCTGTCCGTTCGGTTTTTATAACTATTTCCCAGGCAGAAAAAGTATACTACCAGAAATACGGAAAGAGAGGAAGAAGAAAATGTAAAAGGGACGCGATAAAAAAGTGGCAAAAGGTCTTTTCCATGTAAAATGCCATCATATATCAAAGTCAGTTTTCCATTCAAACAAGCTTCCATTATTACCATCAGACCAGATGGCCGTTTATATCGCTACACAACTGTATCTCTATTTATTTCTTTACGGGTGGTGTATTATAAAAGAAGGTACAAGGAGTATTCGTAAGTGACCTTTCACTCTAGGCGCTACCTCATTAGTTATTATAGCACACTTCTGATTATGTAACCGTACAGCAATACTAATAGTTCCTGTCTCCAGGAAAAATTTTCTCGAATTTAGCAGCAGCATTCCGGGAGAATTATGTAGAAGTAGTAAAGGGAAGCCACAAACGGGTTCACATTTTATTTTCAACCTGAATGTAGAATATAAAAAACGGGTAACATGATGCCATTGTAAGAGTCGTTTTTGTAACTCCTACACAAAAGCGTGTTTCAGAATTTGGCAGGCAGAAAAGGGGAAAGAAAAAAAGAGACGGATTTTTTTTTCATCAAAAAGTTGTGACTGGAACCGGGTGTCTTGCATGTTTCCTTTTTAACCTGATTTTTCGCTGTTTTATTATATAACTTGAATATATGCATATAACAAAAAAAATGCACGCTCCAATATTTTTCTTATTAATCTTGTGACCGTGTTTAACAATTTTGCACAAGGAAGACACAATGACAGACGTTGGGCATTGGGGAACGTTGCAAAAGTACAAGTTGTAGCTGCAATAGTAGCAGCGGTGGTAATAATAGTACCAAACTGAACAAAAAATGTTCTTTGCTCTTGCCAAACACAACTGTGTTTACATACCTACCTTACCTTCCTTGCTGATGCTGTTGCGGGCTGAAGACTCCGACATTTTGCGATGCTACTATACTACCCCACCACCCCACGGCTATAAATATATCACCATTAGCCAAGTTGATAGTGCTTTGTTGTATCATTATGGGGAATCGATCACAAAGTGGGAACAACAAAATCTAAACAACGAAAAAACAAACTGTCGTCTCTTTTTTCTTTCTTCCTTTTGCCTCCTCGTTGTATTTATACAGAGAGCGTTAGGGAACCTGTGTATTATGCAAGTGGCACCGGATGGTTGTCATCAGATAAGTGAAGTATTAATGTTGGCGTTGTTCCAGATGACAAGGTCTCTGCTTCTTTTATCAGCAGCAGCGCAGGCACAAGAGCAGTAAGCAGTATTGTTATTATTATTAGTTGTTGGTGGCAAGGGAAAAATCTGCACTTGTGCACAGACCTCTGCATATGTATACTTGGAAAGTAATAATATTATTATGCATGATATGCTTTGTAGGCTCGTCATTGTGATGATAATGGCGTATTATTTTACGGTGTTATGCAAGTCACTCTATGCGATTCATTCTTTGCCTTTGTGGTTCTTTTTGGTCAAATTTTACAATGATTTGATTACAACTTGACCTCGTTTTGCTTAAAGTTAGAGCCTACAAGTACGAATATATGTCTCCCTAAACGTATAGCAAGGTTTGGCATAAAGGAAAAAAGTTTAAGCTTGCACACACAGGAAAGATGAAATAGTAAATCTGAAAATGTTCTTCCACCACTACTTGTGAGTGTGTTTGCAGTGTTTGTTTTGTCGAATTAGATTTGAGCGAGTGAAATATATCGTTTTCCTTCTGGGAAAGTACCATCCCTCCGAAGACATGCATAATTTATCAATAAAATACATTAGCTATTCTATTCTCCTGTCCCATTTTCTGTTTTGACACGATCCTGGTATGATTTATCTTTTCCAGGATACCTGGGTACTTCACTGGTAGTTTCGACGACAGCAAGCAACTCTGCAGGCGTTGACATCGAAGACGAGGAGCACTCACCGTTATCCCACGTCGTATCATCGCCAACACACTCCCCATCCTCATTATCAGCGCAGCCCTGCTACAAGGACAGCAGCAACGGTAAAAATCAACAGACGGAATCTTCTTCTATTGTAACCGAGGCGGTGATAGAAGTAGATAAGCGGAGAAAGTACGAAAATCAGCATCATCATCACCACCAGCAAGACGGCCAGAAACAAGTTGTAAATCCTGTGAAAATCCCAAGTAAAGTTGAAGAATCTCTTAAAGAAGTGGGAGGAGGGGTAGAAGAACAAGAAGAAGTAGTACAAGTATTAGACTCACAAAAGATTCCTATTATCCTGAAGAAGAATCCGGCAAGTTTCCTCCATAATAATAGAAAGCAGACGCAGAACGACTTTGTTGTAAGCCGAGAGGAGCAGCAGCAGAGGCTACAACAGGGAGCGCAACAAAAGCAACATTTCCATAATAAAACCTTCTTTCTCCATAATAATAATCATCATCATAATAACAGTCGTGTGGAGCATTACTCTTGTTCGAAAAACAATTTGAATTTGAATAAAGGAAATTCTTTGTCGTCGACGACAGCCTTGTCATTACCGTCATCCCCTTTACGTTCCTACTTACCGCTGAAAAGGAATACATTATCGGCCAATAACACGAGAAACAAGAGTGAGGGCAGTGGTGATTTCTTGGGAGGTGGCTGTCCTAACTGCGGTAAAAGCCAAAAATCTGGAGAGGGTGGGGGAGCCTCTGTAGAAAAAAAGAAAACGAGCAGCGGTGCTTATAGCAGATCCACATCGAAAAAGTTACCGATTTTCAGACTGCTCAGCATGGATCCATCTGGAGAGCCGGGAGCAGTAGTAACTTCAGCGGATTTACATAGAAAACGGGATGATCATAATAATGGCGGCAGTGGTGGTGCAAGTAACGACTCTGCCGTGGATGATGATGACGATCAACCCCGTGATTCTTTAGACGATACGCAGCCCTGTTTGGAATATGACTATGACGATGAGGAAGAGGATGAAGAGGACAACGACAATGGCGATGAGTTGAGTAGGGAAGATTTGATTCGATTTTTGTTGGCAAACAGTTCCGGGATCGGTGGTGATGATGGAGTAGCCCTGCAAAGCTATCAGTTTCTTCAGCAGCAACTATTGCAGCATCAGCAGAATGGTGGAACGGGCATGATGGGCGGAGGACCACATTCTTCCATACACGGGGCGGTTGGTGGACTGGAGCCGATCATGGATGCTAGCTATCAGGACGATTTTGATGACATTCATTCCGACTATCAGTGGTTCACAGAGAGTGGGTGAGTTCAGTTTATCGTATTTTTTTGTCGACCATTCTAGTATTTCTATAGAGTAGATGTGTAACGTACTGGCGCTCACACCTGTGCAGTCTGTGTTGTGCGTGTGCCTTCATACAGAACAAAATTGGCATTACCATTAAACTCGACGATTAGATTAAGATAATAGCCTGACAGTATAAATAAATTTGCTGTTGACCGTTGCCATCAGGATCAGGTGGAGCGAAACCGTAATAAACGCACGTATTGTGGTGTATAAATTGTGCCCGGTGGCGACCAGCGTGTAGTGAAACATTTTGATAGTTAATTACTAAGGAGCGTGATAACCCACGATTACGTATCAAAACGTGTTACTCATCTATATTCACACCAAACGAGCAGTATTAAACAAATTTGTGGCAAACCTGGTAAGACCCTAGAACATAACATTGAAAATGGAGCAAATTTCACACCGTGATATATCCCTCATTTTATCCCCTATCGCATTGATTTGCATTGTCGTGAGAACTTTTACTTTATCACAGACAAATGTTTGCAGGTCTCGATTTCTTTGTATACATTGTACATGCTATACATGCCCAGTAACAACGAACAATAATTTAGGACAGGTATCCAATAACTCTCAAAAAGCTTAATTTTTGTTTGTATATCCATGTGGGTAATATTTTACCACGTCATCTGCTCAATTTATCACTGGTAGTAAACACCGCGTAAATAATATAATAACTAACCTTACAGCAGAAAAAACGACATATGTTTAGGTATTTGTTATTATGGCTGGAAAAATAGGTTGACTCTTTTTGCATATCTTTTTACGCTACTCTATTGTTACTATTTTAACTGGTACCCTGCTGCTACGATTCTGTCTACCTGCATTCTATATGTATATTGACTCGGTTATAAATTCTTTCTATTATCTCGCTGTTTTGGCATTTCGCATTTTTCCCCTTCTACAACAAAATGTATTTTTTTTGATAAAATGCCCTCTAGAGAATTTACTATCTACCCACAGCATATAAGCAGTATAATAGTCTAAACAAATACACGCTAGACTTCGACTTGGTTTCTATTTATACTTTTTATGACATAACATATTATGCATGTCTGCCGTCATGCGTGTGCGTGTTTACACCAAAAACATTAAATTGTGCAATCGATCCCACCAACTAAAACTCTCAAAACAGATGATGGATGATTAACAGCCACAAATATTAACATCCCACAAGGTTATAGTACGTACTATAGTTATATAGTGGGACTAGTGGGAGGAAGGACGTACAAGAGTTATGTCGTAAGCTTAATTAAGTAGTGGAGTTGTCTGAGTTGTGAGGAGTAAAATGGTGGGAATCTCGTTCTGTCATGTATATTGCGTTGTGTACTAATATATTAAGTGATAAAACACAGAATACCTAACATTCACAAGGGCTTTGCGTAATATAGCTAATACGTAATACAGCGAACTATGAACTCTCTGGAATTCTGTCGTCAGACTCGTAAAGTCTTGAAACCAAGAAACTGCCTCTGGTTCTAGACATTTATACCTTTTGATGTAGCCGTTTTTATGACACAACGATATTACTCTCTTGATAGGTGAAGTAATTTTAATGTAACCTTTCACGACTTTTTTTTATTCCGTACGGAGAAAAGTTTATAACTGGATGTCCAACGGTACGCATTAAATATATTATCACACACGATCCCTAAAAGTCTGGTTCGGTTCAATGGACGCGGACCTAACGATTTGGGAATAGACAAAGTAAAATAATAAAAAAATTAAGTAAGTAACATAACACCTTGAATGTTTATATCCGTTATCATCTCTTTATCTCCGCGTCCACTTCATCGTTTTCCGCTCCTTTTATTTCATTTATCAGAAAAAACGCCATGCATAATGGTGACGAAGTAACAAAACGGTAAAACATGTAGCATCGCTATACATCATAAAAGTAAGAATACGTTACTATCATACAAAGTTAATAGAATGGTGAGTACACGTACCCAGGTTATATGTATGTGTGAATCTATAACAAAAGCCATAAGCCCTGCTTTTTTACTATTTTCCCATTTCCATCGTCATCATCAACAGCATCAGCAACAAAACACTATCATCATTTCCTCCTCGCCTATGATCTTCTCCTCTTTCCCATTACCCTGTTAAAGAGCACTTGAACTGTAACGACTGGTAATAAAAATCCTACCCTCTCTGATAACCGAACTCTATAATATATCTAGGTATACATGACACCGCGCACAACAAAGCCTTCTTTGCTCCCATTTTACAGGGGAATGGAACATATCTTTTTTAGTACTCACAGTAGTGCTCAGTGTGAGTAGTAGTAAAAAAAATAATTCCACTACAACTGGTGATTCTGCTTATTACAGACAAATAGAATACCGCCTACCCTACCTCCAAGTTAGCTGACTAAGCTAACTTTTTAATAGACATTTCTTCTAATGTGTAACTGTGTTCTAAGTAACCAGTAACTGTTCACCATACCGCCCGCTGCCGTATGGCCTTTCATAAGAAAAGGGTTATGGTTATGGGCAACCTTACTCAACAACAGCAGCTCTATATAGCTCACGCATGATGACTACCGCTCCCAAAGAGGTTTACTTTTGGACTACCTACAAATGAAAGAGAGGGATTATTACTTCTGCAAAAGGCATAATGCAACAATATTTAAATATGTGGGTAGAATATAGCACCACCGTCATAAGCGAACCTGTATGCAGATACTTGAAAGAGTAAAATAGAAAAAGTAGACGCTTTTAAAAACAGTGATAATCCGACAGAAAATATCTAATGATAATCTCCTCTAAAATAGGGATGGAATAGGCTTTCATTGAGATTATTACCTACACTATCTAGGTTTATTACGCAGTAAAATGATTAGGAGAATGTAAACCGTCGTCGTAAGAAGTCACAAAATACAGAGGGAGAACTGTTCTTACAGTATTTGTATAGCGATTTTAATTTACTTAAAACGATAGCGTGTGGTAGAGTAGGAACAGTGATTTCTTGATACCTAAATCATAATATTCATAATCCTATTTTGGATAATCCCTTCCAAACACAAATGGTTTTTATGCCGTCGTCGGCGTTTGTATACGCTCTACTGTTGTGAGGCTATTCATGATAAATGCCAATGAGAATAAAATTCAGATCAACAATTTAACCAAACGTACAATCCCATTTAACGGTGGAAGTGAGTCAAATAGTAAGTTGCTGTATTTGCATACTTAAACGTGTGTGTGTTTTACAAACAGAGAAACATGAAAGGAACATGACATCATCTGAATGGCAGAGAGTGTAGCTATATTACTCGTATTTTATCACATACGCTAATCGAAAACATAAACACGACTGCTTTTGCCATTAATGAAAATAACCGTAGTGTTCCGCTGTAGAATGTGTACATATTATAATAGGTATACAATCCTCTCTCAGTGAGTTTGCAGCAGCTGCAGCAATCATAGAAATAAGTATCAACATTTATCCTTGATACCTTTTTTTGCTAGTAATTGCTCTTGACAGTGCCTACTCTACTTCCCTAATAACCGCGCACGGAGACGTTTCTCTCCACGTAGTCAGTAAACTTGTAGTTGAGACAGCAATAGAAGGACTTAAAGAGCCTTGGCTAAATTTTATCTCACTTTGATCAGTCTCGCAAAATGATACGGTCTATTAGCAGAAAACTCTAATTTCTGTTGTCTCTCTGTTTCTATTTATCTTTCTTTGTTACAAATTGTTCCCCAGATCAATTTAAGAGATTTACAGAGAAGGGCTTGGAAACTAAATGAATTTTTGCTGTGGCTTCTCTAATACCTTTTTTGTGAACCCAACAAAAACACAGAGAATCAGCAGGAGAGAGTAAGAGAGAGAGAGAGAGAGTTCTCTGTTATCTTTATTCTTGTTCCGGTTCAGACCAACCATTTATTGTTAAGTATGTGTGGAGAAAGCGAGTAGATGGAAAATGGTGATTTGGTTATAAAAGCAGCAAACCAGCGGTAGTGTGTATTTTGTATATATGTGTGTGTAGATAAATGTGTACGTTGTGTGCTTGTGATCGTTGAACCAACTTGTGCTGCATGTCTACACGTAGTAAATTATCTAAATCGAATTGATTAAATCCTGTAATATGTATCCTGCCATACAAACTGAGAAACAAGAAGAGTGAGTAGAAACACACACACAAAACAACAAAGGACTCCACTTTTTCTCAAGTAGACTAATTTCCTCTCTTCTTCTTTTCTCTCTGTTTCTCTCTCTCTTTAAACTAACCACTTTATCAGCAACTTCATCATCAGAGACGATACGATAGCAGTTAGAGAGAGAGGCATAACATGGGAATGATGATGATCATTATCATCATTAACTTCATCAGCCACACTAGTGTTGTGAATTAGGTAAAGGGGGGAAATGTTACGGTGGCACGAAAATGTATTTAGGCGTCTTCTCTCCGTTCCTTTCTGTCGCTAAAACTTGCTCACACTATTAGGACTAGACGTCGTCACACTAACTTCTTTACCACTTTGTAAACTTTTTTCTCTTTGAATCCGTCGACGAAAAAAACAGAAAACACAACACAATTTGAGAGCTCAATCAAGAAAAACGGACGGTTGTTTTTGTTGTGCTGCGGCGTGTGCCACTTTTTCTTCCTATTTTACAAATTTTTCGCTTCCTGTCGTTTATAAAGAGGTACCATTGTTTTTATGACGAGGAACACGACGGTGAGAGGATGTTTCTATTTTGCTGGTGTAAACAGAGGTGCGCATTTCCACTTCCTTTTTTGCAACAAAAGGGTCCACTTTCCTTGTTTCTTTCGCTCGTCTATAAAAACTAGTCTTAAAGTCAATTTTACCCAATTTCAGATAAAAATGTGTTCCTTATTAATATTTCAGCCAGGATTATTGCACTCTCTGGTGTTATTGTGCAAGATGATAATGATGATGACGGCGGTGGTGACCATTATATGTATATAGTGAAAAGGCGTTTCTTTTTCCGTTCTCTATTCACTCTCCTCGTAGCCTATATTATTACCTTGGTACGGGTTGGTTAAAGGAAAAGTTGAAAATATCTGTTGTTTCTCGGAGTTAGTAATAAGTAACAATGGTTAAACCTACCATCATCACTGACAATAGCAGTAATACTAGATGGCAGTCCTTACACTGAAGTAATAACCGACTGCGTGTCCAATTCCATGTACTCCAAACTCCATATTTTTTCCTATTTCCACCGCACCCCAGTTTTTATTTTATTTTATGTCTTTTTCATCATCATCAACGGCAAAAACAGTAACGGCTGCCATTTCGGGAAAATGAATGCACACGACCGACAACCATTGCGGTGAACAAAGTACGTTATTGTATTCCGGGCGTAGTAACTAAAAAGATGTTGTTGCTCCCTCTCCATTCCTTTTTCCCCCTTTGCCGCAAAAAAGTCAAAGTACTCTTTCTCAATCTCTTAACTTGGTTTATTTTTTGTGTGTGTGGGACGGGATTCCCAAGTAAAATTTCTTGGGTTAAAACAAAACTTTTCTTGTTCGCACACACCGGAGACCATAAAATCTTGGATTGATGTTACTTTGTGGCACGGAGTATTATATAGACCATCTTGTTGGTAATGATAATGGTGATTATCTTGCCGGGTGGGATAGTTGGGGGTGCGCGCGCGCCTGTGTCTGGGCCGTGGAGACTTGGGCAATTGGCACTAACCAAGCATAACCGTAACGTTTATCTTACTTTTTTGCAAGGTATTCTCTCTACGTGACATAATAACGGTTCTAGTCTTGCACATTCTTCTTCTTGTGGTTAATCAACCGGAATAAGCGTATTAGGAGAGAAGTAGCTTTGTGGGCGAAATCTTCTTGATGATGAAGCAGAAGAAAAAGGAGAGAGAAAAAGAAATGAATGAAACTGCAAGTAATTTTGTGGTCGGGTAGTACACAAACACCCACACACCGTCACACTTGCTTTGTTATTTTTCGCAGTGACCTTCTATTACCCTTCCTTTCACCGAAACTACCTACTTGGTTCATTCTCTGGGCCTGGTCTGTATGCAAAAGATAAAAGTTTTCTTAAGCTCTGCTTTCTTTCATCTTGTTTGGCCTCCCTAAACTCCCTACATTAATGTACCTATGTACTTTGTTTGCTTATTTAAAATGAAATGAGCTTACAGACGACAAGAGTAATCAGTCCGAATAAAACTGGTGGCGTGCTAGCGACAGAGTTACGGGAACAAATGTAGGCAGCCCATTAGATTATTTCTCCTGAGTAAAAGATGACATTAACCTTTTTACCCCCATTACTTTACAGCTCAAATTGTATGAATGTAAGGCAGGTACAAGGAGGAAAAAGTCATCAAAAAATCATCAGGTTAGGGTACCTAAATAACCTCGTTAAAAGGGTGGTAGTGTGCCTAGAGGTACTACTCTGGTTTCTACTTGGGAACATGTTGTTGCGAATTTCTCAAGACGTTGTCTACTTGGTTTTCTATGCGTGTGTGTGTGCAATGTTTCGATCTGCAACAGGAATCTTTACTCACACCAATATAGTGCCTATAGTATGTATACTTATTTTGTACCTCTTTTCCACAAAGAGAAATACACAATGAAAGTGAAACGAATGGAGGAAACTTTAACCAACGTCAAGTCTCCGTATCAAATATTGAGTTAAGGCTACCTACTGCCTCAAATTCCACAGGGAAGAAAACAAATTCATACATGCCTAGCTCACTCTTAAAAAGAATGAAAGACGAAATGCATAAGATGCTCTACTATGTTTCTCTGTACAAAATTACCATAATGTGTAGGTATATTACTCCATTTATCTTTCGTTTTTGGATATCAACATATAAAATTCATGAAAATTTCATACATTCCAAGTAATTCTAAAGAAAAGAAAAACAAAATGGCATGTTGCGGAAAGTGAAAAGGAGTTTAAGTCAGTACCATGCCATGTACCCACATTGTATCTGGAGTTAATTTTTAACAATGCAAACCAGAGAGAGAACTGCTTGCATGTTCGCAATTTCCCCTTGCCACACATCTGCATCATCTCACTGGTATGTGTGTACATGTCTCTCACCTATTTTTCTGCATTAGGTTGTTAGATAGTTTTCTCGGTCTTTATTGCCGTTTTTCTATTGCATTAACTACATATTATTCCGGAGGAATCTTATTTTTTAGCGTTGGACTGCTTGTTGGTTAACGAGCCTCTTTCCTGTGTAGATGTACGGTTGGATAGTAACGTGGAATCGTGAGAGAAATACTGTTGCTGACATTCTAAGGGAAAAGGTTTTTCATGCGAGAGGAATGGAAACAGTAAGGTAGATAGAAAGTTGAAAATGTCGTAAAAGCTGAGGTAGAGGCGCGCGTTTCCATTAACCATACAAGGACATTTACATAGATATTTTTAAAGGGAATATAGACAATTTATAGAGGAAGAAAAAGTGAAAATCTTATCGGATGATGGTGGAATGATGTAATAACAGGAACGTTTGTGTGAGAGACAGACAGCCATTCATGTGCAAGATAGATTATGGCCAGGTACCTATCTCCATGTCAGAGAAACAAGAACGAAGTACACTTAAACTGTGGTGGTGTGTGCAATTGTGTCGTTCAACTTTTTTTCTTGCTTGAAGGATGTAAAAGCATGGGATCCATTAGAGAGATTTGTTTTTTGGTAAAAATACAAATATACATATGGGGTGTAGGCCGGAAAAAAACAGATACACATCTGCAAAATTAAATATAAAAATAGTTTAGTACGTGACGCGCACAATGTGTGAAACTTTGTGCACATTTAATGTTTTAAGTGTTTAACCTTCGTATTTTATATGGAGCAGGTAGTGCCTACTGTGTTTTTTACGCTGGAAAAAATCTCCAGATTAAATAAATATTGAAATAAGTAAAAACATCCATGTGTACCAGCCAGCTACTACCAGTTCTACCCACGCAATTAAAGTCAGTTACTTTATTTTGTGTAATCTCACTATGAGGTAAATATAATTTTAAGGTTAACATAATTTTTTGTATTAAAATTTGCGCTGTTTTGCTGGGATAAGCTTCAACTGAAGACCCGGTAAAAAACATAGCTATCACAAATTTACAACAAACATGGTTTCCTGGCATATTTTCCTAATATTATAAAATTATCAAGTTGTTAGTCATCGGACCAAAAATGTAAAAAAACAGTACTGGTATATATACCAGTACTGTACCTGTACTGGTAGCTGTATTAAAATAAACCTGCTATAATTACAGCAGTAGAGACGTCGATGAAAATGGTTGTACTGATACAAACACAAGCTGATTGAATTGATGAAGACTTTTGGCTTGTCAGTTGACCTGTGGTCCATTTCACCAAACACTTTTCTATTACTTTTCATTGCTATTTTCGCTTTGCATTGCAATTTTCGTTCCACCAAATGAAATCTTTTACGTTTGCAAACTTGAAATT
>JAHZNB010005498.1:0-13589 GCA_027744295.1 Callyntrura guangdongensis
TATGGGGGTCACCAGGTCACATGCATTTTTAACGTACAGTATTGTACAGTATCCACGACATTACTTTTTACGCTTACGTAAGTTACAATTTGAGTTTTACTCTCATCTCGTTCTATTTCAGTACGGATAAATGGGAACGTAGGCAATAACTTTAACTATCGCTGCTAGCGGTCGTAAACTATTATTGATTTTGTGACGGTATCTCAAAAATGATGTGTGGCAAGCATATGTGCTTTCTCGTTACAACTTAAATAACACAACATGTTTGCACACGTATGGTGTCAAAAAATTTAAAATCCATTCTTGCCTTTCGAAAACGAAAATAAATAACGTACGTAAACTTTTATGCGGTGGTACAAAAAACCACCATTCAGAAGAACCCATTATTCCGTGATTGAGAACAACGGGAATTTGGTGTCTAGTTGAGTTTTGTTGCAACTTTGGAGAGCCCAAAATTCTGAACAGGGTTATTACGTAAAGATCTTTGGTTTTCACTTTATATTCTTTAAACGGATATCCGTACGTCTTCAAAAGTTCTGTCTGAATAACACCCAAATTACTATTTTTACATATAATATTTTTATAAAGTTCAATAACAGTAAGTTTTATCACCGTGTTTTTGTCTTGGTCAGGATGACGTTTATACAAGCTTTCCCTCAAAAGTTTTCCGCAGTCTTCATATTGTGGTGGAAGCTTTGAAGGTGAGCTCGTTACAGGAAAACAAATTTCTGGGCCGGTGCTGATATTACAGTTTGCTCCAAATTCTCGTACATTGTCGAACAGATTTTGGTCTTCTTCCGACCCTCCAAATTTTCCTGTAGAATGTCTTGAAGAAACGAGCGTATCTACAAAGGTCAGCACAACTAAAAAGTAATATATCAGACACTTTGCTTTGTATTCCAAACATTTTCTGAACATATTTGGGAGAGTCGAACAACACTACATTAAGTTGAACTGATAGAAAAATTAAACCAGAACTAACAATAATGACGCATATGTAATAAATAATGATAATAAATCATATGTCGGCAACTGTAACGCAAGATTTTTTTAATGATGTATATAATATAAGGCTGGATACTATTTTTGAAAATATAGGCGGATTAATTATGCTGTATAAAATAGTGTCGGAAAATTCATCACTGCACTCAGGAAGACCCTACTAGACCAAATATTATCTCCCGTAAATAAAACGACATCAACTAAAACTCCACTACATTATGGGCTCTCTCTGTTTATGAGCCATTGTTTTGTTTTATCACTAATAAATTTGTGCAATCATGCCGAACGTTATTTTAGTTGAACTCTGTATATTACATGTCCAATGTTTTTGTAATA
Source organism: Callyntrura guangdongensis (assembly GCA_027744295.1). Lineage (NCBI taxonomy): Eukaryota > Metazoa > Arthropoda > Collembola > Entomobryomorpha > Paronellidae > Callyntrura > Callyntrura guangdongensis. The sequence goes on from JAHZNB010005498.1 coordinate 1,339, forward strand.
AAGAGTTGAGTTGTTAATCATGAAAAGTTATGTCTTTTTTAGATTATTTTTAAATTATATAAATTCTCCTTCGTGCGTTTTTAGATAATATTACCATATCATAAAACTCGTTTTAGATAATAAATAGTACTATCAATTATCGCTTTGATAACTCGTACTAGACCCCATTTTTACCGCATTTTTAGGCTGGCTGAAAATATGTTCTCCGTTATATCCTTAGTACTTCAAGTTCGACAAACTTTTAGGTGTTGTTAAAGCACCATACTTTTTGTCACCACAACCAAAATTCCAAAAGTCTAACCGTTTCGCAGACTTTAGCAAAAGCGTTTTGTACACAACCAAGTTTCAAGTACACTAACAATTTGTACGTAATTGAATGTAATTGAAACGGACATGCGGATTGGCTAACCTTGTATACGTTTGATGTTCGAAATGACTCTTCGTTGACGCAAGTAGTCATTGCCTTTGATAACGGTAACACGTACGTGTATATGATCCAAAGTAAAGCAAAATACAGATTTTCCTATACAACCTTCTAATACCCGAGTTCACTTTGAATCATAGGGAATTGGAGATAAATATTTAATGGAAAATTTCGGTACTGGTGCGGTGGCAATAAATAAAAGTAATAAATATATTACATAATCAATAGAATCACACCGACTCAAAATAGTCACCGGAAATCAATTTCTACAAAATTTTGCACACAATTTTTTCTTTATAAACACAAGCAAGTTGACTCGATTTATAGGAAATCAATATCCGTATGTCATCTTTAAGAAACTAGTGGAAAATACACTGGATTTCGTAACCGACATAGTAAAGGGTACTACTAAAATGCACACCAAGCACGCCAGTCTACTACAACGCAAGCCACTCTACCAACCAAAATTAGCCTTCTTTACAAAACGTAACCTAACAACCTAACCTAACTTTAACCAGCATTAGAGTAATGTGCGTTGTAGTAGGGTGGTGTGCGTGTCATGTGGTGGCGTGCATTTTAGTAATACCTCATAAAAAGTAATGCAAAAATGCCGTTTCTTTAGTCGCAATGTTAACCAAACTGTGGAATTATTTGAAATCATTTGAGCTATTTTAAGAATAATTAAAGGCAGTTATTTCACATGGAAAGATACGTATAATCAGAAAAGTATTAAACCTTTGTTTTAGTTAATAGTACAAACATCCGTTTCTCAAGTTATAGTCCGTTTGAATTTTTTTTTTGTTAGAAAGTTGCAAATAAACTTAAATATAAAATGACAATTTGGCAGATCTAAACTGCCGACTTAAACATATTTTTTTAAATACAATAATGATGGATATAAGAAAGTTATTTTATATTTTTTGTTAATATTTGACATTTGTTGACTGTATGGTTTTACCGAATTAACAATGAAGATATTTATTTTGACTAATTTTGTATATAATTTACTACAATCAATCAGAGTAAAACGAATTGAATATTTACACAAATTGTAGTAATAAAACTATTTGTTTAAATAATTTTATGGAGTAAGTTTTTATCAGAACAGTGAACTAAATTATGCATAATCAATGAATTTTACGGTAAACGTATTAAAGATGTTGTTTGTGGCTATGTCGCTTAGTAAGAGTAATAGTTCCCATTGTCCATATTACCACATAAGGCCTGAATCTGCTCCTCCGAACTCACAAGTTTTTGTATAACTTCTGCCTTTTCTCTCCTAGCTTGGCGTAATTTACTGCTCTTGGCACTAGTTTTGACTTTGTAGCGCTCAATTTCCGCCTGGAGGTATTTGACTCGATGGAGAAGTCTTTGCATCTCAGGTGGAACCTGTTTCTTTTTTGGTGCACCAACACGTACTGCACATTTCTCTGTTGGAGCCATTTTCTCTTAAAACAAATTTTAAAAATCTTTGAAATCATGCAGTTTTATTCTTAAAATAAGCGATCGAATATCTATAAAGAAGTATTTCGTCATATATGAATTTTTGCTTTAAATTCAAAACTTTTTTGTATTATTAGCCACTCGACAATAACTTTGTGCTTTTATATGAAATAATACCTTCAAAATTTTCAACGTTGACCTTGAGTTCACTGAAACTCTTTTTAGTAAGTGGTTTACAGATTTTGAAGCCCGTATTTTCTATCACAGGATATTTTATGGTATTTTTTGCTATTGAAATAATAAAAATGTTATTCTCAAATGTTTATACATAATTTGTTATGTAATGTTATGGATTCATAAATAAATTTATACTTTAAATATTGATGGCTTTTCTCTTAACAATCATATCAGTAATTCACCGTCTTTCACTGTAAATAATTCACAATTTACTACAAAGTTTAAATTATGCTGAATTTATATTAACTATTTAAAGCTCAAACTATATTCGAGTTACCGTAGAGTGCAGTAATATCAATTAAGGACATTGATTATGTACACTATGCACAACTCTGACCATGCAGCTATACAGATATACAGATATATACAAACAGCCTCGTAGTAGTGATTACGTGGCAGTTATTAGACTTAATGTTATATACCAGCCACACAAGTACAGAAAACCTCGTATTGCATTAAAAACATACAGTATTTACGTCAGTTTAAAAACTGATTTAACATTGTATGCTAGACTACGCAGTTGTTTCATTCTAGGTATAAAAAAATTATTCTTACAAGTACAAATTTTATTGCATCAAATATAAGCATAAGCATTATTTCAGCAGTGTACACCCTGCGACGTTTGTTCAATATATTTTGTCAAACGAATACAGCTATTATTCGCATTTTGGATAGAGTAAGATATGTACAAGTGTGGCTAAATATATTACGAGATAGGTAATACGAGGGAAAAATCATTTTTTTGACCGGTCTTCGTTCATCAATATCTCTCGTGAATGTAAATCACTGTGCGTCAAAAGCATGCATACCAATAAGGCGTGTATTGGCCTTTCCAATGATTTGCCACTCTTGGGTTCGTTAAAACGCATGTCGTGAGGAATGCCGGGCTCCAATGTCGAAATGTTGATTTTGCATTTTTTTCCCTAAAAAATCTTGATCCAAATTAAATGTCGGCATACGCATGCATTTAATTGATTTTAGAAACAAAATGGGACAGAGGGGTTCCATATGGGTCTGCAAACATTGTTACACAGTACAACAAGTCATGTCATGCGTATTATATCTGGGGACATTTACATACGATGTCACTGAGCAGAATATTAAGTTATCGAAAAAGTTGAGGATAAGATTTCCCGTAGACTAGTCTCCTAATATACAGTTGTTTTAATTTTTAAAGTTGCATATGAAAGAATCTCTCGTTAATGTAGTATCTTTATACATAGAAAAACTCCTGACCACGAATCTTCTACATTGTCCAAGATATCAGGCGTCACAACTTTTAAAAACCACATGACTTGCTGGGCTGTCCAGAAAAAGGTCGATTCTGATAGATCACGACTTCTAAATCAAGGCATTCCTCTCCACACGCATCACAGTGATAGGGTGGCATAATATTCGAAAGCTGAAGAAAGTTCCTATCAACTGCCATACTTTACACGCATACATTTTATTAAGTTATTAGTAAACTAATATCGGTCAAAAAAATTGGTTTTACTCTCGTATTATACATACTTATGTACATTTCAGATGATAATGTCACTGCCACTCTATTTGTTTTCCATTTACATACTTTCAGCAATGCAGCGCTATGCCGTCGTAAACTTATACCTTCAATACGTCTCACTATTTTTCAAACCAGTGCAGTGATTTTTATGATGTAGCATTTTATTTCACAGATGCATTAACTTATACGCCGAAATGGTCATACTCACTTGTTATATTCGTTTGTGCAAACTTCTCAGAAGGAACCATTTGGAAATGGTTTGATGGAAACTTACGACCAGCTACAAAATCAATGAATCGAAATAATGGCAGAGATTTAAAAGTAAATACATAATCTGAATGAATGCGTGGAAACGCATCGCATGTTTATATCTCACCGGTCCGACTTTTCTGAGGCCTGAATACGAGTTATTTTAATAAACAACAAAACTCAGTCTGGAATCATGCGTACAATTATTGCCATACAGGTTTTTGACATACGTTTCGATTTCGATAAAACTAATTTTTGTCACGGAAGAAAGCAGAATAAAAGTATCATGAGTTCAAGCGCATTCAGTCAACAAGTCAGTACAAAACCTTTTTTTAAGATGTTTTGAATGTTTTGAATGAATAAACATAAGAAGTAGGAACTATCTATATACACAATAAGTACGCCGTTTCGGTATACGTACAGCGCGCCACTAAATTTTCAGCTGCGCCCTTGACACTTCATTCGGGGTTTAAAAAAATTCAGCATTGTACTACTTGCATGCGATTACGTATTTAAATATAAATTTTGGCCGATAATTTGATTAACTGCGCTTTTTCAAGAGTATCAATGCAATATTTATGGGACGGAGAACACAAGTTTCATAGAAAGAGCCCAAACTGAGTACGTCCCCTTCGAATAAACTTCAGCAAATCAAGTCTGCAATCGCTTTAACTTGGTATACATAGTGAAGTAATATGGCTTACTAATACACAATTCTCCAAAAATCAAGTTTCAGCCGTAACAAACTCCGGTGTGGACATACCTTTACGTTTGCGTCAGGCTTATTGATGTTAAAAGTAAGTTAATCTGTATCGGGAAGTATAAATACAATTAAATAAAGCTAATACTAGGAATTATCACAAATCATTTCGACTAATGTGTTTTTTAATAGTAAATTATATCGAAACATGTTTAATGTAGATCAATTGAATAAAAATTAGATTCTTTGCAAATATTCTGATAAATTAATTGTTTAACAATGAATCATTTTTGTAAATCAATTAAAGTAAAATGTTTAACATTGTAAACGCCAAATTTTATGTTACCACGTCCATATTTATTCGTTTTCAAAATTGCATAATTTTATAAAATTCATACAGTTTCATCCCCAGTAATCGACCTAAAAATATAAAGCAAAATGAATATACATGCAAACAATATTGAAAGTTTAAATCATTTAGAAAATTTGGTTCAAACTATTACAAGTCGTCATTCATCATCGTAGGCGGGGCTGTATTCCATGGTCCCGTGCAACAAAGCAAGCAATCTATCTTGCGATTTCAAAAGTTGATAGAGCAGCAAAAGGTTGTCTCGTCTTGCTTTGTACAGCTTGCGACTTTTCAACCTGTTTGTTCGTTTTAAACGCCGTAGATCTGCCTTTAACTTGTCAATAATCTCTTGAACACTTTCCTCGGACAAATTACTTTCCACAACGTCGGTTTGAGTATTTTGACTTTCTGTGACATTATTGGAGGACGCCATTGTTCTAAAAACATATCAACAATAAATCTGGTCATGGTCAAATTATAATTGTAACATTTACTTCTTTTTCAATTTTCACTTATAGATGTGGTAATTACAAAATCATTCACCAACTTGTTAGTTTAAAGGTAAAAAATTAATGAGTTCCGTGCAATTTAGAATTTATGCAAGGGTATAGTGTCTTTAAAGAATTAAAACTGTAACAGCTGATTTTCCACATTTAATTTTTGTTGTCCTAATTGCTGGTGTACAAGTTAAAACAATTACCTTAAAGGGCTTGTACAATAACGTGTTGTTTAGTGGAGTGTGAAGTTAAAGCCGATGTAAAACCTACTTACCAACTTAACTTAGCAACTGTTTGATAACAGAGAATTTGTTTCATTACTCGAACGACAGAGATTTAACTGACGAATAGGCAAAGAAAATGTTACGCTTGCTGGTACATATACATAGGGCTTATGCATTGGGAGTATTTTTGTATTTCCATGTCAATATGTCCAACCTCCTTCAGACCAACTCCCACGTCAATATTCTCCGAGATATATGTGTATATATTTGTTGTAATAAACATTCGATTGAGCTAATACATTACGAGCAACGCTACATGCATGCACTTGGGGCATGTGAGACGATAAAGCCACCGACAATACTATTCATAAAAGCATACATAAAAGATGTGTATCAATTATTGCGAATATTTATATTATCATTTTGTTAGTATAGAACAACTTTAGCAAATGTGATTGATTACATATAAATACCAATCATAATGGAAAAACATAAATACAATACATTACGCTGATAGAATGCCGGGATTAAAATATTTTAAAGGTATTTGATGACGATTTATATTACTAATATTCATTGCTTTTGGAAATACAATGGCTAATATTTCTATAAACCTGTCATAATTGCATCAATGTCGTTGGTGGAAGAATACAACTAAAACACTGCTTTCTAATTTAACGTCAAGAACAGTTTGATTCTTTACGCTTGGGAGACGTTAGAGGTTTGTGATGAGTACGAACCAAAATTTTTTTCCAATAATTTTAGGTCAGAGGATCATCCCGTCCCTATTATGAATTGGCCATACCTGACAAGAATAAGTATTTAGGTTTATAATCTATACAGATGAAGGGATGCATGTATACACTCATTTGTCCATATTCCATTCATCTACCGTAGAGCGTATACTGAAATCTGAAATGCTTAAAAAGCCTCTAATTTAATTTTTTGAACTTTAGTACAGACTGTGTGGCTGGTAGGTCAAGCATACCATACCGAGTAAGTAGCCATATATTTCTTGATTATTTGGTGTAAAGTAGTTTTTGATTGCATTTTTTCAGACTGCTAGACAACTTTAAGCTTTTAAACTTGAGTCAAATTTGAGCCCTTAAGGACACCATGGGTTTTAAAGATTTGTTCCACAACCCCAAATACTAGTTTACATTACGTAGAGTGTTAAGGAAATTAAGGGACAGGCTGAAACCAATCAGGCTTAAAGATGCACATAATATATGATTTACCCAACATAAATACTGGATGTACAGGAAAAATTTAATATTGAAATAATCAAAAATAAATAGAAATAACTTCCAAAATAAAACATATTTTATTGCCATAATTGAAATATAATCATATAACTACACTATAATAGTTAAAAATGTAATTTGAATACAAAGAAAATACGATAGTCCATTGAAAAATGAGATTAAAATTGGTATCAGGAAATGCACCTTGGGCACCATGGGAATTGCTATTATTCTCAGGTATAAAAATACCGGAACCCAGGATTCATTTTTCTAGCAGAGGAATAAATGTTATCTTCCAAGAAAATGAATATTGGGTCCATCTTGCAAACTGCGAGTAAATAGTTATCCTATTTTCTGTTAAGTTCTCCAATTACTTGAAACAGGAATAAAAAATTAATTGAATATCTTTCCACAATGGAATATTGTTTTCATCAGCAAGTAAAACCATCGATTATAGCTGCATTTTTAAACATGTAACATTGTTTCGAGTGCATTTATGATGACATGGTCTGGAAATAGGCAAACACTTAAAGTTTGCCAAAAACACATAAATTAAAGTTTGTATGATTGTTAACCTGTTTGAACAACATGTTTCGATTTTTTGAACTCGACGATAACAGTCATGATAATATGGTTGTGGTACATGCCATTGGCGAAAATCTGTGTTAACTGCAAAAATGGTATTAGCAAACAAATCACATTTGATATTTACGGTTTAGAAAAAAATTAAATTTCCATATCTAATGGAAACCTAAATAACTTCAAATTGTACAGTACAACATATTTGGATTTCGTGTGTGATATATTCAAAGTACATTTTATTATTGGTTTGTATGACCAACTCAACGGTTTTGTTGTTGTTTTGAATATCATGTCAATTACGTGTTGATTTCATTAAAAATTACTAGTAGGATTGCAAAGCAGATTAGTTGGAACTAAACAATGGTTTATTACAACTTAATAACTAAATTACTGTTGTAAATCTTAGTAAAGTAGTAAAAATGTTGTTTGAAAGTAAAATAAAATAAGCTGAAATAATTTGACATTTAAAGTGATATATTGATTACTCGTTGCAATTTGAAAAATTTGCAATCATGTCTTGTATTTGGTTTTGCTTCTGAGTCAAAAGATTGGTGAAGCCTTTGAGTTGTCTATCCATTTGAACCAATTCCCTTGCCATTTTGTCTTTTATTTCTCGATGTTCCAGCAAGAGCCGATTTTGTTCGGCAATCAAAGCGTCTCTACGAGCCAGTTCACCTTCAAGTTCCATGATTTGTTGCATGTTGGCTCTCCTTTCAGTGTCCGGGTTGGGAGAAGTGGCGTTTCCACCGGGACCACCAGTAATTGGGATAGGCATCTCATTGGCCAGTGCTGCTATATACAGTTAGCTATATTAAACAGTTAAACTTATTACAAACGTCATGAATTACTTTGAGCATTAAAATACCTTAGACTGTCTTCACGATATTTCTAGATAATACATTTTTTTATCCTTCTATTTGTAGTTTATTATACCTGTGATTGTAATTTATGAGGGTTTGTCCTTTTATAAGCAGCAGACGTTTTGAATTTGCTTCATGCAATAAATACAAGTTTTGATGGATTTAGTTTTCTTTGATGGTACCGGTTGCCTACCAAATACCAATAAAATAAAAGGAGATTAACAACAAGTCGGATAATTCAAAACTGATTGGGGTAAGTGAAATAGGCCAAAATTAGCAAAGAAATCTTTCAGATTGCTGTCTACGAACAAATTAAATGCTTAACTAGTATTAGATAAACTGATCAAGATAAACTCATGCAAATGATGAATTTAAAATAAATTTTTGCCCAAATTTTAGCAGAACCCAAGAACCAAAAGTATAAAATCACTAGTTTTTATGGCGCCAAAATTCTAGTGAGTGTCCGGTAAACTCCAAAATAAATATAAACTACAGACCGAGAAAGTGAAGGAAGAAAAACGGTTCACCACAAATAAACTGGGTGTTATAAAAATTAATAATTTTGTCTGGTGATTGTTTTTTATAATTACTAATTACTGAACTCACCTTTGCTAAAATGTTTGCATGTAAACGCAACCTTAATCAATATTTTTTATTAAAAAAAATTTACAACAACACGTAGAGATGTAGGTAGTAAGTGTTTGTGAACAGAGATGTCCATACATAATTGCAGCTATTGGTAAAACAGATGAGTTTAAAAAATTGTGTTCTTCTATATGCTTTAGAGCAATATGTAACTGTTGATACATATAAATATCATGTGTATGTACATATTTAGAACTTTGATTTTACTTATAATAACTTATACTGGGTCTAGTATCAAATACCTAAAACAAGATAGTCGATTTAGTGTATAATATATGTGACGTTAGATAAAGTTAATTAGTCAACAAAAAATACTATGTTTAGACGAAAGATTCTGAACAGCTAGATATTTTATTTAACAAACAACTTGCAATTTCATTTCAACTTTTTACATCGAGTCATAAAGGGTGAAAAAACTGCCCGTGCCTTTTTATTACGCTGTGTTTTTATATTTTGTGTGCTAACCGAACTCTAGATTTGCACCCTCGTCAGAAACCAAAACAGTGATTTGAGTAGAGAGATGCGTCTGTGTCCATTGTTTCTGAGTCATTATCATAGTTAATACATTCAATAGGAGCATTTGCCTCGTCATCTTCGTCTCTAACTTTATGTTTGAATTTTCTCAAACGTTGTAGTAAATTTCCCTTAAAAACTTCAGTATACAAAGATGTTTGTATGTTTTCAACAAATGACATATTCTTGAGTTTATACTTTTTTGTTAGACTACTCATAATGTAGACTAACATTATTTGTCTAGCTACACATATCGACTAAACTTTATTTAGCTACTAAGCGTTTAGTCATATATCCATTTATGCAGATTCACCCACTTATACTATCCATGCAAATAAAAATATAGACAAAAACCAGACTTACAAGGGAAACATTACAACTGTCATCAAAACAACCGTGACTATATATACATTTTTTATTTAGAATTTAACGTAGATAAAGTTTCCTTTGTCCCTTTACTGCAAAACCGACTTTTTGTGCTTCACTTCCCAACTTCTTCAAGACTCCAATTTAAAATTTTTTATTTCAATATGTTGTGTAAAGCTAATCTATTATTGAAGTAAGATCCCTTACAGATCTGTAGATATTGTAAATTTATGCTTTTTATTTATTTAAAAAATAAGTTGTCATATAAACAAATGCACTTTCCGCAAGAGCCCGTAAATATAAGATCCTTTTCAGTGCGATTGGTTAGAAAATAGCTCGCAATACTACTAATACAATACAATACTAATACATTAACAATGAATTGATTTTTTATAAACTCGTTGTTTTGTGATTCGTCTTAGTTAATCGATGAACAAACATATATAGTGTAAAATTAAATCTTCTATTTAAGCCGTATCATTATCATTTTGTAACTCGTAATGCCAGTTACAAGCTAATTTTAAACTAATATTTCTAAACCATAAAAATGCAATTTTCCAATATTTTGTTGGAATGTATGAATGTATTGGTATTTCATGTATGGAATAACACATACATCCTAAGAACGTTGATGCCAGTTATTAAACATGAAACTTCATAAGTGCTTTTTAGGTAACTTGAGAGACGAAATATAAAGAGTCAATTTTGCAGCAAACGGGTAAAAATCTTATTCTACGTTAAATTCTTAAAAAAGCGTATTAGTACTGGTCTCGGTTCGCTTTGATGGCAGTTGAAATGTTTTCCTTGTTAGACAAATTTAGGGTACATTGAATTGCCTTGTTGCATAAAAATCATAACGATATTCGTACGAGATTTATATACACACCACACACGCAAATAATCCATACTTTTAAACAGGTTAACATAGATACATGGTGTATAAAAATATACCCATATATGCAATAAAAAACAAAACAGTTGGCAAGATTACGTAACATAAAAATACGAAGCGCAGTGTATTTATCTGCACACTTTCTGGATGTGCATAATTTGTTTGGGAAACAGGTTGTTTTTATACTCAACTTCAAATCACAAACAGTTGTTTGCTCAATGTATATGCATAAGAAGAATTACAAAGACTTAAGGATGCATTCCTTGGGCGATAAATAAGCGAAAATATATGCTTCTTTTACGAAAAGCATAATAACAAACGTGTATGAAATGACATGTGTATTTCTACGAAATGCTGCGGTAAAGCAATTCATTAAGGATATATGTTCTGTTAATATGCCACATAAACTAAAACTAATTAAACAATATCTTATCAGTTAAAATGCTGCATTTAGTTTTGTTTTTCGATGCTCTGCTCTTACTCTTTATTTTTTTCGCCTTCTGCACTGAGTTTTATCACAATAAAAAACGGAAAAAGGAAAGGTGAATTACAAAAAGGCATAATTTCGAAACTGTGAATATTTTACTTGTAGTCCGAAGATCTTAACTTGTAGAACATTTTCAAGAAAAGGTGAACATCATGTAACTTTATAAATAACGTTATCTAGAGGTTTAATTTTTTACATGTGAACGTATATGGTATCAGTTATCCAAGCACCAATTTTCATGAATAAGTAAATCTACTAACCAGAGAACCGATTTGTTGATAAAACGCCAAATCAAAGATGGTCCACTAAGCACGATACATTTTGACCTCCTGAATCCAACGATAACAATGCAAATCGCAAATGGTAACATTCATACCCGCAAAAAACATTGACGACCAGCGCACTTCCTTTGGTGTAAGATATTACAACAATACACTGATCACGTACACATCAGCTTTTTTACGTTGGTATATTTTTGTACATTTCTCAATGTAGAGGATGATGAATTTGCTACGTTATACCTTGAACAAATATTGCTAGAAAATAAGATTTGAAATTTTCCTGCTCAACTAATCAAAGTGTACATTTTAATAACGGCGCGAGTACTGATCGTCAATGTTTTTTGTGGGCGTGATGTAACGTGATGCGTGTGATGTAAATTTATTTACTTGCCTAGTCAAATGTTAGACACACCACGGTACAGTATTTCTAATAATTTTGTTGAATTAAAATATCTCCTTTCAAAGGGCATATATTGTAAAACTACTGTTATATACGTAGCGATTCACAGAATCGTTTTTACTTAGTATTTTTCCTTCCTGAAATTGATCCAATCATATCTAAATTGGTGTCGTCATTTAAATTTACATATAACATTGTAAGCACAGGTATCAAACCTGAGATTCCAGTATAAATAAACAAACAAACATAAATAAATAAATAAATAAATAAATATTAATAAATTAATAAATTACTTTTCAGACACAGTTACAAAATCACAATAAAGTAGACAATACCCTTTCTAACATTTACAGA
>JAHZNB010005499.1:0-19952 GCA_027744295.1 Callyntrura guangdongensis
AAGGTCCTCGATTTTTGAAAATAATAAATCGTTGTACATAAAAACGTAAAAGTTTTAGCATATTTAATGACATATTTTGATGATTTTAAGGACATAATTGCATACATAAGAGGGCGTTTTTCATGACATAAAGTTCCTAAGACTAATTATTATCCATCATGTATCGATCCGAATTTCATTTGGCGCTAGTTAGGCCTAAGACTAAGACCAAGGGCCAACTACAACCGTGCTAGTATTAATCCCACACACATAAAAAATTCAACTCAAAATAGTGAACTGATGATCTTCACGTTAAGACCAACATAATATTGCTATTGAATTGTGTGTATTGACGCTACTAAATTACAATGATGGTATCATTTAATAGAATAATAATTTTAATTTTTAGATTTGATCAGAAAATCCGACTCAAAATTACGTGTTGTAGGTTTTCAAATAGGTACATTCAACACCGTTGCGTTTAGCTGGATCATCATTTATAGTGTTTTAGCACCAGCATTCAGCTCAGCACTCTGCATCTATAACATACCTGTCTATTTTAACCAACTACAAGTCGAAGTCTAGTCCAACTAAAAACTAACCTAACAATTTTCATTCGATAACATCTGCACGGAGGAGTGTTAAAAAACTGACGACGGTGTAGATATTTATCTGACTGAACAACGTTATAAATGCAATACAACGCAACTACTTAGTTCGAATATGTACACAGACAAAAAGAAAGTAATGGTATCGACAATAAAAATTAGTAACAAATATTCATTCAATACGCTCTTTGATTTTCTTTTTCAATCTTACCTATTTCAAATTCCAAATGCTATGAAGGTGGCACCACCCGTTGTTCCGTTCACACCTGACTTAATTAAGAGGATGTAATGGTAAAATTACAAGAGATGGGATTAATGATTTTCACTTGAGAAGACACTTTTCAAATGAAAAATTAATTTTCACTTTCTACTTTACCCAAAATTTGGCAAAGTCTACGCAATTCTTCGGCAATGTGATTTAAATGTGATTTAATGGCGAACATCTACTTTCATTCAGCCAACATCACTTGATGGCACGAACTTCGTACTTTGAGCACCGGCGGACCACAGAGTATTCAATGTCTACTAAATTCAGATAGAATCTGCTTACAGAGTTTCTTTCACCGAACTGCAGTACAGTATACATGACAGTACGCGTGCGATTTTGACTTTCGGGAAGCAGAGGCACATAAAAAAATAGTGTCACTTTACCGCCTTTTACACTGTTGTTCCGGTGTAATGTTTCGTTAGACTACAGACTAAACGCTACAATTTTTTGCACACGCATTTTTATAGATTATGGTTTTGACAATATTTCTGGACGTTACTAAAAACTGCAAAAATATATATCGGACGGAACTCTGAACTGGAATTATGTCAGCATAATATTATTTATCAAAAACACTAGCGTAGAAATTTTACAATAGATAATGCAGAAAGTAATTACAAATTACAATTGTCGTAAGATCATCACTAAATGTACATCCGATCTTTACATGTAAAATTAGCACAAAAAATCAGTACAAACGTATCAATTAGTATTTTTTAAATGAAATCTGTATTATTAGTCAGCCATCAGTATCCGTGCCCTTTTACTTTTCCAAAACAACTGAGATACCCAAGTTAGTGAATGGCTTTCAAATTATAAAAGCTTAAGCAAATGCACATAAAAGTAAAGGTAGGTGGACTATTTGTAAATATTGTAAAAAAGCGTCTTCCTTCCTTTCCTTACCACCGTTAACCAAATTTGCCTTAAAGACACAAATGATCGTTACGTCGTTGCCAGTATTTCTTGGTTGCGCAGCTTTGAATACATGTGCATAAATTTTTGTGATTATTGCAAGCAACACTATTATGTCTAATATGAGATGTTGTTTGGTACACCCGACCCTAATTTTACAGATTGCCATAAAATCATAAAAAGTTTCAAAATCGTGAATAGGCCTAGTAACAAAAATTATGATTCATGATGACCACATCAACATATAGCATTAACTACCCATCATCACCATATCGCCATTACACACCACTTCACAGACAGAACAGAGGTAATAAAATAACAACATCCACTTGAATTGCACGTTTCAGCTTTTCAAGTAAAAGTGTTCACCATAATATAATGCACATCATCCTTCCATCATTTTTTGGCAAGCATGTTTAAAACTCAGCCCCAATAATTTAATGCATTTAGGTTAACGAAAACATTTCATCGATACTTTGAACACAGCATAACAAGCAAGATACAAATTTAAATACATATTTTTATGATACAGATGCAAAAAATACTTTTTTCAGTCTGTATTGTGCGTATTGGTTCTAGGCTTTTCCCTCCCGAACCCATTCGCCCCCAAGGGCCATTTTGCTCCTGTACATATTCGCTCCCGCGGCCTTTTCCTCCCAAACATATTTGATCCCGCGGTCTTTCTCAACCGAGTATATTTTTTTCTATGGGGATTTTCCCCCAAGTTCAATTTCGCTTGACATTAATCTCACACTTATTTATGCAATGTCGTTTCTTGTTATTCATTTAAATGTTATGGGCTATGGCTTGTATTGCATCAGAACGTATTTATATGACATGTAAGTCCGAAAAAAATGAAACGTAGGAAATAGTTTTGCATAAACCCTCTAAGTAAATTGTCACATTTACCATTCTTGGAAGTACTTAACTATACAAAAATGTTAATTTAGACATAAAGGATAAGTTGTGTGAAATTCTCATCAAGAATTCCAAACCGGCACAACAGAAAGTTTGAGATTAATGGCAAGCGAAATTGAACTTGGGGGAAAATCCCAACAGAAAAATACTCGGGAGCGAAAGGCCGTAGGGGCAAAAAAACTCGGGAGGCAAAGGTAACGCGAGTGAATATGTTTGGGAGGGATTGGCCGGTAACGTATTTACTCTTTATTCCATTCGTTTCAACATCAAAGTCTTAACTTTGATGTTACCTCTCAGTGCGTCGTTGAAAATCATAAATAAAAAGGTTTTTTTAACGTAGACGTTTTTTAAAAAATGCAACCACGTCAATGTTGAATGTTAATA
Organism: Callyntrura guangdongensis; assembly: GCA_027744295.1. Taxonomy (NCBI): domain Eukaryota; kingdom Metazoa; phylum Arthropoda; class Collembola; order Entomobryomorpha; family Paronellidae; genus Callyntrura; species Callyntrura guangdongensis. Next base: position 3,070 of record JAHZNB010005499.1, read on the forward strand.
CACAGTCCAACTTGTAACAGCTTAAAATCATCGCTATATGGAAAAAATAATTCAGACAACTTGCCTATGAATTGTGATGAAATTTACCCATGTTATCATTTTAATGAAGCAGTAGTAGTAGTAGTAAATACATAAACAAAACTTAATCAAGAAAACAAACTCCTCTGTAAGCCCAGAAAAACTTAACTGACAGAGAGAAAACCTAGTCAGTTGACAATATACTTTACGACAAGGCTGTTAAATTGACGAGTTTTTTTAGTTCAAACGCAGCATTATGAACAGAATGATTGTGTCGGCGACCATGCATCTTATAACTTGGCGAGTCTGTCTGTATATTGCATTATAGATAGATACATAATCGTCAACCCGACTCAAAAAGAAAAATAGTCAAGCATACGCCCAAACTAATAGGATATGGTTTTACTCGTTTGCGTTTGCGTTTCGTACAGCAATAAGTAATACTATTGTCGTAAAAACATTCTTGTGCACACGCGCACGCTCAAAAATTGCTAATGAGCCTTATTATAACCTACAACAACCGCCTGAAAGCATCATCGTCTGACTGCGTTTGTGCGTGCGATTGTTACCTAACTGAGTCACTTCAGGAATGAAACAAAACCTTCTCTGCGATTTAATATTATCATTATGGCATCCTTAAAAATGTAAGTACCAAGTAGTGTAAATGATTTAAAGGATGCTGATTTCAGTACCACTCTACTGACACTAGGGCTGGGTTCATACTAGATACCCAGATATTTTTTTCAGTTGTTGAGAAGACGAGAGGGAGACAGAGTACCACCGCCACTAAAATCGCCATTAGCCTCATTCACGTTCACAAAATAGAGACAGACAGAGAGTAGGTGAATAATACTGATCCTACACTGGTGATAGTAATAATAATGTACTTACTCTACAGGGTGCTTTTGCTGCACTCTCTAATCTCTACCACAAAAACCACGTTCAACTGGTCATCATTAATGCAAACCAATATAAGTTTAATTATGTTGAGGGAGGCACACATACGAATAAAAAAGAGAAAATAAGCAATGACCACAGAGCGGAGATTAACTGCGTAATTACCAAAGTATTAAAGTAAACACACACTATACACTATTTCAGCCCGGCAACATGATCCCACGTGGTATTAAATTAATTGTTGTTATAACCTCTTTGTTAAAATGTGTATCACATTTTGCCACACGTACCTAACTGAAATGTAAGCAAGCAGGTTTAGAAAGTGATTTTATTTCGATTATAATCTGTCAAGCTATTAAACCTATAACATTCACCGATGGCAAATGAATGATATTTCGATTGATCGTACACATGGATAGCATGAAATTCAACAGAGCAAAGAAAAAGTGCGTAACAGGTTGAGTTTACAAAAATGTCTACATGTTTACCCATTCAAACATTTGCAAAGAATGCATTTCTCTAACCGCTTCAGTTGAAACCGTTCTAGTCTGGTGGTGACCATAATAGGAAATATCTTTAATTAGCGCCACTATTCTCTAGAGAATAGCACATTGCATATTGAATTGTAACGATTTTATCAGAAGCTGCAAAACTGCCTAACTTAAAAATATGTAACTCATCCAGGGAACGTTTCCGTTTTGAAAAGTGTGTAGATGTGTTAGTTAAAATGGAAAAAATAATACAATGATATGCAATATGTGCTCATTCATTCCTTTAATAAAACATGATATGATTACTTCCGTAGTAGTTTCCGACTTCATAGTATTTCATTTAAAGGAATCGAAATGTGTAGCGTAACTAATTACAATTTGATGTACATACACATCAATACTCCTTTAAAACACAATTCCCTTTATACCGCATCATATTAAGGTATAAAACCACTTTCCTTCCTTTTCTTTTACCTATCTTCCTCTTGTGAACATGTATTTTTATTATTACCCATGCTCAAACATGCTCCATTGACTACTCACTCAATTATTCGGTGAATGTGTCTTTAATAGATAGAAAAGAGGAGCCCTATCCTGTTTACGTCTTCTCATTTTTTGTAAACACGGAAGTGACCTTGAAAAATGCGTTTTGTAGTTCAGTAAGTCAGTTGCGTATGAACCTGGAAAGGTAGAAGGGGAAAAAGATCACAATATCACACGTTGCAGGTAAAATTCCTTCACGTACACCGCAACGCAACACACACCAGCTCACTCCAGTTTGTAAGAGTGACCTTGGTCATGAAAAGGAATAATCTACCTTCACACTGTAATAGAATACGGATACGAATTTATGCATACCAAATAGCCATATGATTCCGGTGCAGGAGCTTGACGAAACCAGGTGAAAAGTGAATCCTAACCTACCTACTCGTATATTATACTCACATATAGATATGCACAGGATAATAATGCAATATTCATAGAAAGATTTTAGTCATTGTCAGTCAGTTGCTCACGTTTCACGCGTTGGTATGTATGCATATCTGTGTACGCCAGAAAATCTGGAACAACGTTTGCCCTCCAGGCAAGAGGGGAGACGGAGAACGGTACATGCAGAATGCAGATCACAAAACATGTAAACATTTGAAATTATGATTCGACCCATATTTGATCTTCATGATAAACTATGTACATCACAAACAAAAATATTACTACACCGATGAAACATTACACCAGGTATTTACGAATTGCACCAATACGTACTGTCTAGTATTTTTTCTTGAAAACGTTTACTTAATTTTGGCACTCATCCGAAGAAATAGCTACATACTTTTACAAAAAATCTACACTACTAAAAACCTGATGTAACAATGAGGTAAAATAAAAATACTCTGTTGTAAGTTGTAATAAATTACCTATATGTATTACCTTCCTCCCCGAATGAACGGCTACTGAACTCACAGACCAACCACAAAATTATCATCATCATCACCGTCCTCATGAACAATTTTTTGTAAATTTTCCGTTCACACAGTAATTTATCAACATTACTTTGACTGTTTCTGTCGCTTTGCAAACTCGACTCTTCTATTGTCAGTATTATAAATTATAATTATCATAGACAAAACTACTACCCAACATCTGCAGCCAGCATATGTGTTGCTGGTGGTGGGCAATGTGGGCATACCTACATTTCTAACTTCTAAATGTATCTACGACACTACCTCACCTACATCATATGCGTCATTTAACATACCTACGTGTATAATTAGCAGACATTCAACGACAACCATCATTCGTCACCATCTCGGATTCCCTTTAACTCAAACAGTAATTGATATACATAATATTCGGTTGCAATGCAATGCCATAATTGCATGTACCACACCACGGCGCTCAAGCTTACGTCACATAGCTATTCACATTTACCAAAATGCCTAGTAGTGGTCCACTTGTTGTACCATAGTGAATGTTGTCAAGTGGCAAGTAGAAATAAAAAGATTATACAAAATGCATTGTGCATACTTATTGTTAGATCATATTATTGCTTCAGTTCAATAAAGGCACAACTGCTGCTATGCTATAACCACTACCAGTAATAATTTAATACACAACATCATTATCTCGATGACATACTACAATAATACCGGCTTTTCATTTTTATTGTAACTTTACGTGATGGTAGATTGGTTCTTTTAAAAATAATACTACACCATACGACGATGCGGCTTAAATTGCGAGACCTACATAAATATATTGCATTGTTGTTCCTCATCATTGATGGAGGATGGGGGCGTGCATTAAACAAAACATGTGTATTGTGGTCTACTTTGTTGAAGTTACTGTTATGTAAGGAAATCCAATACACAAAAAAAAATTTGCCACGCTAAAGTAAAAGTATTGCATAACAGAATTATTTTTTCTTCATCATTTGTCCTTCATCAACAAAATTGATCGGTAATTTATTTATCGCGGATTAAATCGAACTTTCATTAGGCATTTTGTAACAAGACAAGATACTTTCCGAACTATTAGAGCGGAAAACTATCAATACTATATGATGAACATAATTTTGCATTTTCATAACAGGTCAACCAGGGTACGCATAATTAGCTATTTTCAGTTAAATAGTATACAGCACACTGACACAATTTTTCTTCCGACTTTCCTCGTACCAGCAATTAGATCCCAAATTCTTTCTTATCCGTTATTTGCAAATAATTAAGCTGTCTAGTATGAATAATACTCGTTATCTAATCTCACCACAAAATTATTGGAAGCAAGGATAACAGTTATTACTTAAACAATTATTTGATCTTGGCGGTACTTACACGTTCTCCAACTCCCGGCCAACATAGGCATTTAAAACCATGAAAGACATGTCATTGACATTACTGCTTAGTTCTGTAAAACCTATAACACACCTAGACGTAGCCTACTTCATTTCTTAATATCAATTCAGTACTCAGTAATACATACATATTATTATATTACTTTACTGGGTATTGACAAGCAAAGTCGGCAAATGTACCTACATCCCTAGCAATTGCGAGGTAGCCTAACAAGATCTACCTTAGTTTGCACGTAACGGTTTACACTGACAAAGACTTATAAATAACTAAAGACTAATTCGCAAAATTTTTCAGCTCCATTCCATCATCATTCTCCAAAGCGATTCTTCTTTCCCCATAAATAACGTCTGCTGCATAAAATTTTGCTCATTTTAGCATTTGTCACCGAACCAGTCAAGCATTTTACTTTACTTATTTATATTTACTTACTAATACAAAAGTAAAAACGTTGTAATACCACAGTACTGGTACTTTTGACTGTATCATCATGATCATCATCGTCACTCGTCACTATATTATCCTTCTCCCTTTCTAAACTTTAGTGCTGATACTAGCTCATCTGGCAATACCAATTGCACGATTACGCAGATAAGCTTTTGTGTGTGGTGCACGAAAATTTTGCTTAGACTCAGGAGGATGAAGAGGACGACCATCGTGGTTCACTGAGTGAGACTGAATACAGAGGGTTAATAATAATAATAAAATAGTGAAGGTAACAAAGTTAAATAAGTAAAGCGCGACTAGGTACCAACATATTTTAGTAGTACCACTACTACTACACATTGGACGACGAATCATCATGATATCTGATGTTGAACACTATATATAAGAATAATATTATTGCCAACCAACAACGTTCATAATATCGTGGCAAAGTTGCTTTCGAGCATTTTTCATTCATTTCGTTGTAACAACAACAAGTCACACGAACCATGTAGACGTTAGTTATGCTGTGGCGCTGTACAGGAGAGAACGCTGCTGCTCTGCGTTTTAAAGGTTCTGCCGATGAGCAAGTCATAATTTATCAAGTTGGTTCGAAAAGAAGCACCATTAACAACTTATTTCGTAAATTGTATCATTATTCGACTTGTTCAGGTGGTGTGTGATATCATAATACAGAGAATATTCTCTGAAGAACGTTCACATGATGTGATATGCTGTGATTTTTACTCTTTAGTTTGATATTTTTTTTACAAATTTTTGTAAAATTCAGTTTAACATTGGTGTGTACCTATACCCGCTTGTGACTGTGATTAAAATTATTGTGGACTTTTTAAACACTTTCCTGTTGGTTGCACGGCTTATTTCAAAACTGAAAATGAATATCTACATGTTTTCGGAAAATGAAAACCAGTTTCACAGAAATATTTTATATTCTCCAAAGTATTTTTAAACCAGTTAAAACTAGTGTGTCAATGTAAACCCTAACGATATTTTGTAATGTTACATACAAATTAGTTTTGCGTTAAAAAGCAGTGTAGTGTCCTTAATACACCGGGAGTGTCCCGAACAAAACGCCAAAACGTTATTGAAAAAAGTTGTGATCCAATTTATTCTATTTTCGTAAATTTTGTTATTTTTCTCTGAGGGACTTCAATTAGCTTTTTGCCGTGTCCCTATGAAGCACAAATAAATGACTTTGTATTGTCATTCAAGCAGCTTATTATTCTCATTGTGGAAAACGTTAAAAAATAGGCAAACATAACAGTAAGTTTTCAATACACTTCTACTTTTTTTCTTAAAATCACATAAAAAAACTCGTGCAATATTTATGTGCAACGTTCACCACTTAGTGAAACTGCTCATTGCTCACTCGTTTAACATTGACTTGTTAATACATACATTGCATGTATCAAGATAACTATGTACAACAGAGACGTGAAAACCGTTTAAATTTTCATTGTCATTTTGGTTACGTCGTTTGGCTGGTATATATAAGGCCCGTTCTACTCCAACTGTCCAAAAATACTAGCTTTGACTCGTCATCGTCGTTTGTAGTGAGATGACGAGATGATTACTACAACAAATAGAACAACAACAAAGAAAACAAGACACGACCCAAGCACACTATTAATACAATTACATTATTATTACATCACGATCTCCTCAATGATTCTTTTTGAACTGCATTGCATTGCACATGTCGCCAAGTATCAAGTGTCCTGCTGATTATTCACTAAACGACGACAACTAAAGGCACTCTTTGCCCAGATCGAATACGATAGATAGAGTACATGTTGACAAAAACCAGTTCAACGCAAAAGCAGTTGAAGAGACAAACATTACAGGTTGTATTTCCATTTTCCAGCCTCCGCTCCGCAAGCACCGACAATAACTCAAACGCACAATGTGTATGCAATCTATACCACAGACTCTTTAAAGAGCGCAGCTGCAAAATTTAAATGGCCAAATTAACGGGACCACCGACTACCATTATTAGCTGCCAAATTTTGAAAATTTTAGCATCTATTTTAATCGGCACCTTAACCGTTTTATATATGACAAAACTTTTTTTTACACCAAAGAAATAAATTCGACAAGCTTAATTGTTTCAACTAGAAAACGGCACCGTGTATGCGTTTTTTACAAACGCTGACATTTATGTAGGTTCTAAGTTATGTGACCATACACGTCATCATCACAAAAATGTAACAAACATGTTGAGAGAGAATTACAGATTGCATTACATATGCACTCCGTTTTTGTCATCAGTCATGTCGCTTTTTAAGCCATCACGTGTTAGCATTCATTTTTTCAAATATGTCATTTTGAACAAAAGGTAGATTATTATGTACAAACAAGCGCATAATATCAAAGTGTGTGTAGCCAGCGGTACTAGAATTTTGCCTTGTTTTTTGTTACCGTTTACGGAATCCTTTTCTGTATTTTTGATGGGCCAGTCACTACTCAACATAAAATATGTGGACGTAAGAATAGTACCAACAGTACAAACTGTTCCACTATTCTTCCAATTCAATCAAACCTAGGCTTTTCTGCAATGAAATGAGGAGTCGTTACATTACCATCATAAAAACGAAATGTCACCATATCCATATATATCGAAAAATAAGCTCATGCACCCTTCAACTTGATCATGACTCATGACAGCATACATACACAGAGAGTAAGGATTAGGTACGAATGTAGCATTCATCTTATTTGTAATTTCATTTTTATATTATTAGGTTCTTATGATTATTTAACTGAATTGGTTTTGTTTTTTATCATTTGCTGCAGTATAATCATAGGTACATTTATGTACATACATTTTTCCTTCACGTCAAGGGTGTTCCATTTGGTTTGGGTGCACTAGTGCACGCGGACAGATCAACAAAATTTAATAATAATGTAGTTAACTTACAAGTAGGTATTTGTATAAGTATGAATTTTTTAAGTTTTAATCCTCCTTAAATAGTTACACCGAATAAACCACGCCACTAACCGTAACATCCCTTTAAATATTCAAATGTCACAATCCAAANTTGCATTGGTCATATACAGTCTTTAAGAATTTCTAAGAAAAATTCGATCATCATTTCGTCAAAATCGAATACTATATAAATACCTAAATGGTCTACCTCACCTAGTAGTACCACCAATTTTGCAACCATATCATCACCTTTAAAACCATGCAAAGTAACCCATTTTCTTCCTCCTTCTCTCACCAACTTCCCAATCTTCTCATCAAAACGAAAGGTACTTGATACTTCTACCACTGACTGCTAGCAATGAACAGTGCTTATTTTTTTAAACGAAAACGAAAGTTTTTTTCTTCATTTGATCATCGTTGCATGAAATCAAAACACTGTCTACAAATAACTCACTTACAATATAACATATAACAAATTATTTTTTGTATTAGAAGTTGAGCTTTACAGAGAACAGTGCATGGTGGTCTCTGGTAATGGTTAACAAGAAATTCATCCTGTTGCCTTAATTTTTAAAAGCGTTGCTTTAATTGTAAAGCACACATCCGATTTACAAATAACTACAAACTACAAATGCTTTTAAATTTTAACAATAAGCCCCCATGTACCTTGTGCTTTAGTTTATGACTCCTTAGTTGACTATACTTAGTCATGATTCACGTTCCCTGTTTGGTAATTAGAACCGTTTAGTTTGTTTATCTGACTTTTATGCAAGCAACATTTAAACGTCGGTAATAATTAAGAAATGACTATATATATGAGGTGCAAATACTCAAATACTTCAGACAAAAATATTTTTTTTAAACGTTTGTAAAATTATAACAGGGAACTAACTTAAAATAGCCATTATTCTTCCATTAATGTCTTATTTAGATAACAAAAATAAATAGTTTAGTCTAACAACTATTGTAAAAACTAGAAAAAAATTCAATCACGAAAAAGAAACTTGTAAAAACTAATAGCCCTATTCATCATCCGTAACTTGAACAGTTCAGAAATAAATCGTACATTGACCACAAGACAACAGCAGTCTAATGGTTGAAACCATATACATATGGTACATAGGTATAAACCTCCCACTTCCATCGTTAAATGACCGACCGACCGACCCTTACACTTACAACTTACACTGAAAGACAAACCATTATCTACATCAACCAATTTTTAATTAACCATATAATATCCTCCCACCGTCTTCAATTATTACACGTACCAAAATCCCAATCGGTATATTATATCACCGTATAAACTTGTACATTGAAAAACAATACCACTAATCGTTAATTACCTACACTTACGACTTAACAACGCCTACTTGTATCTATTTATTTAGATACGCCACACAAAACAGACGGAGCCAAAGTTGTTAACGACGTCTCTTCTGGAAAACAAGTAATCTTAGCAATAACCTTCATTCACATCATCGACTTTTATCGATTTTGCTTGTCTTTGGTTTATATGTAGGTACTCTTCATATAATGTACATTATATATACAATACCTACGAGATTATGTACCTCGCTCGAAGCTCAATAACGCTTCTCATTGCAATTTGCAAATATGACTGACAACATGATTCTGGCAGGACTAGTACAAGATAGGTATGATATGATTATTTACGCAGAGTGCATACAGGTGACAAATTCATTGATTACTTATTATTGCATAATATCAGTAATCACAAACAAATAAAAAACACCTTTACCTACAATACACATCATCACAATATTTTTTGATGCTTCAGTTCAAGTGGTGAATGCACCTTTTTATTATGGCGCCTTTATGTACATAAAATAGGCATTTCTTTCTACATGAGATGTGCATTAGACGATACGATATTTATATATTATCGTGTGCACTGTGTTACTATCGCAGGCTCTTCTTCTATAATGGTAAAAATCCAACTCATTTATCATTTAATATTGTTTACTGACCTTGTTAGTTTATTTGTTAGCTCACACATGAGACATGATAATGAAAAAGAACATCTTATTAGGTGAACAACGTACCGTACTCATGCCGTGTGTATGATCGTAAAATATAATAATATTAGCCAGGTAGGTATTCACCTCTCAGTCTCAGCATATAACTCATTTGAGGATCCGAGGGGAGCTAACAATCCGTCATAGTCACTAGTCACTTGAATGGACTAACAAGGATCAACCGTGAAAATATAAAAAATGACAACACTACGCAATATTTATACAGGTCACACCTCATCAGTATCAGTACCAGAGCGTAGGACTATGCATGTTAGGAGGTAAATAGACAGTAAAATAAATTGTAGTTGTAATTGCAACTCACCGGCAAAAATTAGGGACCTACACACTCTTACTCGTACGTTCGTAGTAGGACACATAAATAAATAACAATTATTTAGCAATTTAACTTATTGAATAAACAATGAGAAGTTAAGCGACTACAGCGAATAGTTTTTAAATTAGGTAACAGTCATACGCAACTTAAATTTTAAATGTAAGTTTAGAGAGGAAGAGACAGCAAAGTATCGATAGACATACATACATAAACCGACAACTTTGACTATTATAAGCTTCTAAACAATTGCATGTAGCAGTAACACACTAACATTTTCGTTTTCCAAGTTTGAAATCAAATTGTACTCGCACAATAACGGTACAGCAGTATTCACTTCAGCGATACTATTGGACCACCACCACCAAAGACTATTATTATGATGATACAATTATGATAACGGCCTTTAATAATAATTATTATTATTGCCGCAATCATCTGGGCGCTTTCATAAATACGCAACGCAAACAGGTCGCATCATCATCGCCTCTTCAAAAACATCACATGCATTCAAATCCCAAAGTTAAATGACCAATTCATTCATTCAAAAAGACAGACTAGCAAAGTCGCTTTGAATGGTGCGGCAGATAAGAGAGGGGGAGAGATGATGCGTAGCAACTTAGACTATTGTCATTATCATACGTGCGTACACCTATTTAATTATATCATCTCTGCCAAATCATAAAAAGCCCTGAAGGAGTGTCTGCAGCCAGAAAACAACAGTTAACTAGAGAATTACCAACTTGACATTTGTTTTGTCCCGTTGTGCTGTTCATATGCTTTGCACACACAAAATCTTCCACTTGCTCAAAATGTCTACAAAACTAAGACGACCACTGAATTGTATTGCATCTTGCATCTGTGCGTGCATCGAAAGGCCACCAGCGAGTGAGCCCTTCAATTTCAACTCGATCAATTAACATTTTTTGTCTTGCTTCGGGTCTTCTTCTTTCGCAACATCGCAACGGTAATAATTTTTAAAACAATTGCTGCCCAGTAGTAGTGCTGCAATATAAAATGATTAACACTGCTGCGTGGTAGTAGTGATGAGCGAGTAGTGCTTCAACTGAACAATGTTTGTACTTTGTAGGTAAGAGATGGTTTATAATTTATGACTAAACTGCATCAGCGTCTGGTCTGACGCTTCTCATTCTATTAAAAGTTGAGTACACACAAACTATCTTGAATTAGCAAGAAAAGGTGGGCTCTCTCTGGCTGCTTAAATTATTATACGTACCTACCCTTTAACTGCAAGATTTATAAACAATAGATACAGATATACCTCATTCAAGTACCCACACGCCCATTTTTGTAGCTTTTATTTCAATAGCAAAATGACAAACTTGGTCAGAATTAAAGAATCGATGGAGTACTAATTAACACCTGTATAACACACCAAATAACAACTATAAAGACAAATAAGACAGCCCATTATTGTAGCGAAAGATGATTGAATCTTAACTGTAACAGTACAACTCACATTCCAATTTAAACTTTAGGGGCATGCATGTTCACCTAGTAATCACCCCGTTCGTCATAATAATTCTTTCTTTTAAAAATGAACAACTCAATAACAATGAATGACAGATTGTAAGCTTACAACTTACAGCTTATAATGTCACACTGGCAATAATAACAGGTAGATAGTAGACACTAGCAGCACCGCTGGCAGTTTCGAAATATCTATCAAGGTAGCGGCATAGAGTGTAGAGGGCCAGATCAGCATTTGTTACGTCTCGTTTCTACTTTGTTAGACTCTCCTGTTTTTATGACTTAAATCCTTTGACAAAAACCATTATTATTTATTTAAAAGCAATTTTAAAATACCTGCTGCTGTTGCTGCAATGTAAATTATACACATATAAATAATCGTGTGTATTTTAAACTGAAGCACTTCTCTGTGAGATAGTTTTTTTCTTTTACACTGTTATCAATTGTGTTCATCTGAAATGTTAAATAATGTTCATGTTCTGCTCATAAACGTTGTTGTCGCCACAAACGAAAAAAGTGTGGAAATGATACAGTTGCATGAACATGATTATGATGAATGGCAGAAAAAGTGAATGGGATGGGACATCATGGGCATCATCGCCATCACTCATGGGACCTACCCCAATAAGATAAGAATGAAAGTAGTTGCATTTTACTAGACATTGCAAATTGCAATACTACTGCTATAGACTAACCAAACAACGGTATCAGCAACACCAGCCGAGAGACCGATAGTAAATGATTTTTTGCGCTACATTGTTAATGTGCCTACTTTTTTTACAAGTTAGTATACCTTGACTAAACCACAATTAATTCGAATCCGAGCAAATAGGTGAATGCATACTTGTCTTGTAGAAACGTAAAAGTAAAAATCATATACATTCACACTTGCTTTTAGCACGTTACCGTTACACTATAAGTAAAATGAAAACGAACTACAAGAAGTTCTTTTTATTGTTACATAAATATGCATATAGAAGCAAGCAAAGCAAAACGGAATAGGTATACTATGTAATTTATGTGGCTACATTCATCAAATCAACCCCATTTTCGTATTTTTTGTCAACCCCCACGCATTTTTACAACATTTTTCTTTGTCGCAAACTAAAATGAAAACAAGAATGCAATTTTTTGTTACCTAATTTTTGCAGTCTGCGATGGACAATGCGCAATGCAAAACTGATGTTTGTAATGCAAGTCATAACAACTCTCTCTTCAAATGGGATTGTATTACGTGCGTGTAAATATAAAATGCATAAGAGTTTTGGCCAAACGTCAACATCGCACCATTTTTACAATACTATTTTTCGAAAGCAGTCTACTTATGGCTGAGAAATAGGAACTTGTTGTGCATCTTATATTTTGTGTCATGTCCTTGAAACGTCATTACGGCTATCATGAAAAATGTGCCGTACCGACTACTGACTGACGACAAATTTGTAGGTACGATCACGATGACACGCACCTGCCAGGAATCAACAGGAATTACCCTTTACACAAATTTTCTCAACTAGATAGTATTGCGTTTTACCAAAACGGAGTGAATTAGTAACAAAATCAATAATGAACGAATACGTACGATCTGCAGCCACATGTAAGCTTGGTTTTTGCTCGTGTGGTTTCGTTCAGCTTCACAGATTCCCTGTGACGGTGAATGAGTTGTGAGTTGTGACTGACGCAAAACATTTTGGTTACAAAGTTACAAGAATCATAGAAAGAAACGACACTAAAATGTGACTAGACGCGACAAGTTAAATAAAATCGTTGCCCTTGTTGGCAAGCGCAAAAACAGCAGGATTTAACTGCAAACACGAGGCATCAACGTAACACGTCAAAATTGAAATGTTACGGTAGGCCGTGTATGACTGTACATGATGCTAAAATTGCATGCAACATGGAACGAAACAGAAATTATAGTGTATAGTCGACAAGTTTTTCCTGGCAAATGACGCCATACTGTGCGCGTGTAGAGTAGAAAGTGTGGTTAATGTGCTAAAGCTAAGAAAAACATATTTCTTGAGTCTCTTGCCAAGTTTTAAGAACATTTAAAAACATGTTGTTTTCCTTTCCTTCACTTCCAGGTTGTGATTGACCCAAATGCTTTTGACGATTTTGGAGATCTGCCGGACGGAGATTTAGCTCAGTCATACAATTTGTACATTCCGCCACGAACACACGGTGGCAAGCGTAAAAAGCCTAAAAACCGCCGTCGGCACTCAGATACTATCTGGACGATAGTTTCCGAACAAGAGAGTTTACAGCATCCTCATTGTGCCACCACCACCAATCCAAATAGCAATAGTAGTAAGCACAAGAGCAAGTCCAAAGCCAGTTCCACAAAGGATAAAGACAAGGAAGCAGCAGACAAGTCATTCTTTTCTTCTTCCTCGAAACGTCAGCAGGACGGTGATAAGAAGAGTAAAAGTAAGAAGAAACATAGCAAGGACAGTACAACTTCCTTTTTGGATAATCCAATTTTCGATACCGAACTGAAAAACTGGACACTGCCTCGAGCAGAGTTGTGGTGCCGGGATCCTAAATGCCAAATCAACATTCAGTTGTGGAGTGACTACTGCCAGACTCATCAGAGTGAATTGACGCAACTTCAGGTGCAAGAGCTTTTAAACCAGCAACACCAATACGCCCATCAACAGCAACACTACTGCCAACATCAGCCTCCTGCCACAACTGCACTATCACATCAACGACCGCGTTTCCTGACGGATGAGACTGTATTACCCCCCGACCTGCCTACGCCAGCATCACTTTCAAGAAAACAACGACTGTCTACCATTTCTAACATTTTTGACGACACAGACGGTGCTACTGATTCCGGTAACGGAGGAGGTCAATACCATCAAAAAGTAGTGGCTTGTTACCATCATCAGCCACATCAACAACAAAGCGAAGAGGAGGAAACCTATTACTCACACCAATATGGCAACATGCATATCAACATGAGTATAGGCACCTCCATGAACAACCTCAGTGGTCATTCTCATCCCCACCCCAATCATCAAGACTCCGGGGTGGGGACGTCCTCTCAGTCTACCCCAGCATCATCCAAAAATATAATTCCCACCTCAGTTCCCCAGTCGTCGGGTGGTGGCTCTAGTGCAAAAACTGCATCCACGACAGTGGGTTCCTCCTCTGTGTCTTCTGGAGGGGTAGCACATGTCAAATCTTCAACCTCCCGTGCAGAGGACGTAGAAGCCACCGGAGGTGGAGCAGGTTCCGCAAGGGATAACTACAGCGGTTCATCTTCATCATCCTCCAGTAGTTCCTCCTCTGGAGATGCTAGTTCAGGTTCTACGTTTGTTACCGGGTTTGAGTCCTCGGACAGTAGGGGAAGTAGTGTACCGTCATCTTTAAATAAAACCCCACTCCCAAATCTATTGGAGTCCGGTAATAATGGTAACAGCAAAAGTAACAATACTAACCACAACCACCACCATCATCGAAGTAGTAAATCTTACGGGGATAACACGCAAACCACCGCGGTGGCAACAACGGCCGCCAGTGGATATCCTTCAGTACCTTATATACCGGTAAGCACACAATCATCTTCCATAACAAACAAACTAGCAAAGCAACACAAGCAAATTCCTTGTACTAAGCCAATTATACACCATTTTCAATTCAAACAGGTGTATTTGTTAAAGGCATTACATGCAAAGTAACAACAAGGTTTTTGCCATGAAGTGAAGTTTAAGGCTCGAATTATCTCTTTTCGCCATCGTCATTACCATCTACGGCAGAAACTACTAAAAATGGGAAGATGGTGCATGCATTACTTTAAAATAAACCTATTGAGGATGACATTTCAATTCAAAGTCATCCTAGGAATTTCACATTGAAATTATACAAGAGTTTTATTGGATAGGTGCTGTGTATGCTCAACCAGCAATTTGTAATTAACGAGGTTTTATGGAAATTATTACGGAATTCAATGTTTACTTGCATGCGTCCATCATCATCTCTCTCGTTTCATCACAATCACAACATTATTTTTTTTATAATTCACAACGACAAACAAACAAACAATGAGTGTGCAATAATAACATGCATCGTCGTCTTAAGATGCAAGACGAAGTGTCATTGTTAAACCTAGGTGAATAAGACAGACATCGACAGCGTTGTTCGCGGAGTAGAATATAATATTGTGCATCTTAGGAGGACTAGTATTTTATTTTTCATAAAATATCTTTACGTCAGAAGAAGAGGGCATAAAACTGCATAATATTGTTGATGTTGTAGACCTTTACATTAAGTAACTGAATAGAAAAATACACACAATGTGAGTTGAATATGTGATCATCTTACTTCTTCACGTCTTGGGGTGCATTATCTTCATGTTTTACATTTGAAGAGAGTATACTTGACACCATTCTCACGCTAACAGAGAAATGAAAAATATTTTAGAGGCAATTATCAACTAACAATAATGAAATTAAATTACATGCCTTTAACTGCAACACGTTAATGTAACACTGGTTGTTTCATTACAGTCAGCTCACTAGTAGAGCTGACTGAGCTGTTGGATTTTACTTAAATTAACGCTTATTCTTTTTCTGCTACTCCCTCTCTACTGACAAGGTGTGGTAGTGGGATGAACTTTGGCATACACAACGAAGTAAACGAAACTAATAAAAATGAATCCTAATGTGCTAACAATGAAGCTGTTACAGGCAACACAAAACGCAAGTAAACAATACTGCTACTATAATATAATATGGATAACTTTTGTAGGAATTAAAATTAAGGTGACACAAAAAACTTCCCTTTCACCTTCAGTTTTATAGGTAATCTCAATTAAGCTGCTCCAAAAGTCCATTCTACTAAACATCTATAATACTTATGGTCAGTTTAAAGGGAAAAGGAAAGTATGAAAAAATTATACGACTGGGATTTAGCGAGAGGCTGAGCACTCATTCATTCAGTTGGTATAATTAAGCAATTACGTCTACTCCAAGTCAGCATTTGCTTTATCCTCAGCCTGTTCTGCTCACCAGTCCGATTGTTTTGGTTATTGAACGTCAACAGTTATGCTGTGATAATAATCAAACACTTTTGCAACCTAAATATGCGGTAAGTGGGCACACATGTCACATGCACAACGTAGGCATGAAATAAATAATAAATACAAACTATTGCATAATAGCAACAAAACTGGTTAGGTCTTCCGATTTTGATCGCTTTTGTTTTAGCTATAACACCTTTATATTGAACACCCGCGTAGCCAGGGGGCACCGGGGGCACGTGCCCCCACAAATGGCTAGTGCAAGAAATAAATTAACTTTTCAAAATTTTGGCTAAAATTTCGACCGCACTTTCTTCTTAATTTATAAAGTTTCTGACTAATTTGTCGATTTCAGGGGTAGTTTGTGGGGAACA
>JAHZNB010005500.1:0-19974 GCA_027744295.1 Callyntrura guangdongensis
ACCCTTGATCATTACGTGTCGTTTATCGAAAACTCCATTGAAATCAAAGCAACCTGTCCATAGTTATGGGGAGAAACAATTTTACCATTTTCAAACTTTGATAAGGGGTCAACCAATCTGAGTCAAACTCTGGTCCAACCCAATAAGTACCCTGGTCGATACTCTCCCGGCAACTGAATAAATGTTTTGCTAGAAAATAGGTTTCTCTGATCAATCTGACTGATGCGGAATTCGATGATAAAATGAATACTGGATTAAATATAGAAACAAAATTTGGCAGAGAGCAACAAGCGTTTATTTAATTGTCTTGCCTTGGCACATTTTCTCGCGGTACCTCAATAGCCAGATTTGGTAGTGCCGGCAAATATACCAGCCAAATGCTCTTTGATTGCTTGTCTACATTGTTGCATCGTTTCTTGTCAAGAGGGTATCCCCATCCAGCCGAAATTTTAACTCTCTAACCGAAAATTCGGAGGTTCTTTGTCACCACATTTAAATTTCAAATCGCCGAGAACCATCTGCAAATTGTCCGATTGATGGCTATGGCGTGGTGCTGTCAATTTTTTTCCAATTTTTGGTGAACGACTACGTGGCAGGTCCCTCGAGAAGTGCAACGCAACTTAATACTAGTTTTTTTTTTGTTATAAAACATCTTAAAACTAAACTTGAAACTCAATGCAAAGCCTGTATATCTACAGAGGCGGACTTAAAACGTCCAGAACTCACGGCAATAAACTTTATGTATATTACAACAAGCTATTATGTTGACAACGCTTCAAATGAAACGATCCCATCCACTACAATTTCAATTCAAGCACGAAACAGAACATAATGTAGCAGGGTTTCATACCGCTAAATTTTACAGCAACATTTCAGAGTTGTGTTTGAAACTTATCTATGCATAGCGTAACAAATATGGCAGCTCATTTGCGTATTATGATTATTACGTCCACACGAAACGTACACACCTTACTTGTGTTATAAACTCATTTTCTCAACACGTTTTGTGAAGACGTTTCAGAGACTCTTTAGTGAAAACAAAATTATTTGTCCCTTAACGTTGTTACTAGTATCGGTATACATGCTCGCCGCAGCTCATGTTCAGGCGTGACAAAATGACGATATTGTGTTATCGCTGCTGGAATAGTAAAATGGGGTAGAGTATGCGCATCCAATTTCTTCAGCTTTTCCCAGGAACGGTAGAGGTATGCTAATAATAATAATGTAACACATATCCGAAAACAGCAGACCAGAGAGAGAGAGAGAGAAGGTTCTGAGAGTTCTCATCTCTGCAAAATTGTCAGCAAAGATATAGGAAACAGAGGGAGAGCGCTAGAGAGCGTCATGACGTGTAATCAGTTTCTTCTTCATTCTGTCAAAAAATGACTTCCATTCTAAAATTGACTCTCATTGCATTGCATTACACTTTCTACATATTGCATCATCATTGTCATCACGACAAGCAGCCGTATATAGAAGCAACATTTTTCGTCAGAGCATCTTTACAAACAGCGTGGTGAGCGAGATGGGGGAGAACGAGTCGTTCCAAGCAGGTATTTTATCTATTCTCTTTTCCTCAGAGATTCGTTCATTTTCATGAACTACTTCTTTTTACCGCATGTCGATCTTCATTCCGTTTTTTTTCTCTCATCTCCTCCTTATATTCTCTTTTTGTCATGTCATCGTCATCATTTTCCTATGGATTCTTTTCTTATGTGAGATTCTAAAAGAGTCATGCACACGTCTGTCCTTCAATCCGACTACATTATTATTATGCTTGTGCTGCTGCTGCTTCAGCTCTGCTCTGCTTTTTTATAATAAAAATACTAACATTCCCACATGCCATATTGCTAAAGGCGACAAAACTTCATGGACGCACGCATTGCAGCACACAGGCGAACAGCAGCACACGGATCATCATCGTGATGGTGATGGCAACATACTACTACCCCTCTCTTCCCCTCTCTCTCTCCAACACTAACTTCCTATTCATTCTCTCCCAGTTGGCAGTTGAATTTACGAAGGTATGTACGGGTAATAGTATTACAGCACTCCAGCATATAAATACTAGAGCATTCTTCCTGTACCTTTGTAAATGGGAGAACATCAGTACAACACCAGCAGCAGTACCGAGAAACCGTGTGATATCATTATCATCAAGAAAAATGTAATGTTATGAATGTCAGCAAAGGAGAAAAACGTAGGAGAGCAAATGTGTGTATAAGTACAAAAGCTAAAGTAGAGACGAAATCGTTTTTACTGGATTTTGTGTTAGACAGGAAGCAAAGTAGGCGAAAGGAAACGAAGAAAAAGATTGCGACAAGAAAGAAAGGTACGTTGAGACGACGGCGAGAGCGAGAAAAAGCAATGACAGTGTGTAGGCACCATCGAACATTACTAGAGCAGCAGCACCAGTGTAAGAAAATGTCGTCGAGGTCCATTACGTGCTCACTTGTGTCATTTAGACAGGGAAAGTAAGAATAGTTGAATCAGAGGCGATGAGAGAGAGAAGGAAGAGCTGAGATTTCTGGGTAGTGCGAGAACTGACTGAGTGAGTCAGTGTGCATCGAATTTGCTAGCAGCAGAAAAATACATAAAAGAGGACGAATAATAGGTACATTTTGGAGAATGGTGAGCCTAGGTACAGTACTATACTTTGGTCGTAGTCGTTAGCTGAAGATGGTGGTGAAATGGAAGTAGTCAAGTTAGCAATGAGATGGGAGAAAATATAGCCAAAGTAGCATAAAAGAAAGATACTGTAAGTGTACGCATGTAGGTTGTTGAAAAAAAAGGAATTGAAAAGGGGAGACTGGTCATTCATGAATTTCCAGAGAGAGAGAGAGAGAGAGAGAGAGAGAGGGTCCACGAACACTCTGTCACTGTGGGTGAGCAAAAGCAATGTTAAGCACTTGTCATCCAGTTTTACGTAATCAATACGAGTCGTATATTCATAGCAAATAGCATCTTTTTTTCTCCAACTGTCTGTGTGTGTCCTCGAATCTTTATTAGAAATAGTTTTTTTCTTCTTCCTTGAGACCAATATTATCCGTAGAGAAGTTGAAGAAGCAGTGGTGGTAGTGGAAGCGGTATTTGTGCAAATGAGAGTGACTCAAATTACGATTTCGTTCCACTACTCTCATACCGCATACCATAACTTACGAGACTGCTTTATGTAAAGGAAAAAGAACTTACGAAGCATGTAACCCCTAAATGTGTACGTACTTTTGTAAGAATGTATACAATATTTACTTCGATGAAGACAGAATCGTAGAGAGAGAGATAGAGAGAGAGAGATGCAGAGATAAAGATTCACATCTTTGTGACGGGAGTTTGTGTTAGTCTGCCCACTTCTATCTTTCACATTTTGCTCTCTATTCTGCCTTTTAGTTTACCACATTTTATCAAGAGAGAAGCAGGAAAAATGTACATAATCAGAAATGATAGCAGTTGTGGAGGTATGGAGTTTGCCCAATAAAAATCTCAAACTTTTATACGTACATCTTATATGTAAGCTCTTCATAACTTTTAGTGTGCGCACACATACACTCGGCTTCTGCCACCGTATCTCTGTACCACATTGCTTTCTCATCTTTCTGTCTCTCTATATTTTGTGATGTTTTTCCTACCATTTTCCCTGACTTTAGCATGAACTATGAATATCAGCAGGGCACAAAATGCTTCTCCCAGCATAGAAGCAAAGTAAAGTGCCTGTATTTTTTTCTACTTTTTGCATTGTGTGTACATTCCGACAGCGCAAAAAAGAAAAAAAAGAGGAAAAAGCCACTAACTTCCAACTTTTTGCCATAAAATCACAGTATTATTATGGTAACTACATTACTGGTCGCTGGTGGGTATGACTTGAACGATATTATATAAACCAAAAGGTGTCATGGCGGTTATAATAGTCATTGTCGTCATCGGTCCTCCACCTCATCTTCCTCTAACAGTTTTCCTCTCACCACTCTGTTCATTCATTCTTTTTCGAGAGAGACATTCAAAAAGAGTGTATGAGAGAGGGAGATGTCTACGAGACGCAAAAAAGTACACAGCAATAGAAAGAGAGAAAAAAGCATGGCACCAAAGCACTCGCTCCGAGAGATACAAACATCACCGGCGGATATCTCAATAAAGTAAACTGTACCGTGGATATAACATGTGTAAAGTGTATGTATTTATACAATTATATACACTTACAACGATGATGACAACGACCACACCAAACCGTCGCCACGAACTTGTGCTTATTTCTACAATCTATTCTTCTACCTCTCCCTCTCACTGCCTTACACACAAGCTCTCTCTCTCTCTCTTTCTCTCTTTATAAGTTAACCTTATAGAAAAGCAATATCATTGTCATTCTAAGAAGTGACTGTTTCACATCTTTTCGTGAAACAAGCTTCACAGCTGAATTCTCTTTCAAGAAATATACTCTCTCTACTCTAAAGTAGGTACGTCGTTGTGCTACACTGTCAACAACGAAATGAGAGAGAGACGAGGTAGGGAGGGAGGACACGAACAAAATGTCTCCTCGTACTTAGTTCTACTTTTCTGGGTGTTACACTCGGCTGACCAAAGAGCAGATTATGCATGAAAATGTTCCAATATTACCAGCTTGGTTCGCTTGACATTTTCTATCGAATGCGGCAGTGTGAGAGTATTAAGAGAAACACTGTTTGCAGAAAAAAAAGAAATTGCCGATGGGAAAAAAACAGAATAGAAGTTTTTTCACATCATTATTATCTACATACACGACATCTCACAGAATGATGATCGGTAGTATCAAGTGATGTGTGATGGCGGCGGTGGTTGCTTGGTTAGTTTTGCTGGTGATGGTAGCGGTGGCATTAAAAGAGAGCGAGTGAAGAAGAGCATCAAATCCATCGGGGTTGACAACGAAATTGCGTATAATAAACTTGCACACATAAACGATGTACTCTACCACCACCACCATCATCATCACTATCACTTCTGCTGCTGCTAGTAGTATCTTCCACTTACACTGTACTGCCGCTACCAATGCCAGGGTTTGTGTTGATGCCGTTTGTTCGAAGCACATTATATAGCTCAAGTGTCACCACGAATAATAGTAATAATGCATCACATTTCACATTACTCTATACACAAAGTAGGTTATATAGGCAGCAAGTGTATTTTTTGTCTGTTTGAGTGAGCGAATGAATGAATGCATAAAACAGAGAGGTATATATAAGTGTTCGACGAGATATTTTTATACACCGTGATAGAATATACATTTTTTCGTGGAAATTGGTGAATAGAAAATGTCGGAGAATACTACGAAGACGAGGAAGAAAAATAGTGCGATGAACGTTTTTATATGATAGTAATGTAAAAAAGCTTGCCTAGTAAAACCACCGCCATCATCGCTACAACTATGAATCTGTCTATAGTATTGTCGCTGTTTTGTTACTATTGCGCCTTGCTGAGTTTCACGAACGAGTAGTTTGCTAGTGAAGGATAATATAATAATATAGTTTGCACAATAATAATAATAATAGCAACAGCAGTAATACGTACTACTTGCAAGCGACACATAACATAATAAACGAAACATGTTTTTGAGTGTGTTTCCTTCGGAATGAAAATCGTTACGGATGGCTGTGTGACAGAATGTTATGGTTGTAGAGAGGAATGAAACTGGAAGGCATGAATGATGATGGTATGCCATGACATGCATGGATTTAATGCGTAATACGTAAAATGTCTCTTCGTGTATGTATGTTTTTCTATTACGTGTTCATGCCCACAGCTCATAGGTTTGTTTGTGAGGATGATGGTTATAGAACCAAAGTTTTATATGTCTCTCTTCCCAAAAAAAACTACCTATGCAATTGGACAAGTAGCAGTTGTGACAGAATCACACTACAACGTAACTGAAAATAACAAAGAAGTAGCCGGAGCAAATGTACCTACACAATAAACCGAAAGGAGAGAGAAATAGAGAGAGACGATGCAAGAAAAATATACACAATATAGGGTTTTCTGGTAAACAAAACAAAAAATAGTTCGGCAAAATGCATGAATACTTCTTATCAACATCGTAGTCAACGATGCCAGGCCACCACGCACAAACTATTTTCTTACATAAACAGCAACATTGTTAAATCAAAATAGAGAGAGAAAAAATGTTCGTTATTATTTGGTCCGCTGTTCTACTCAGCACGGACATTTCTCTCCGAACAAAACCTGCTGCTGCTGCTGTTGTTGTTTGAGCGCAATAAAAATACATACCATGCATGACATACTCCCATCATATCATTCAAGCATATTAGTATTTTCACGTAAATATAAATCCAAACATGTTTATGTGATGGTGAAGATATGGTAAGAAATACTGTTCAAGCAATTCTTTTGATGATGATGGCTGCTGACAATGGTAGTAAAGTGTCGCGACACATTCTTCCATGTTCCATTTGCTCAACGGTGGTAATAAAATGCAGAAAATGTTAATATTCCAGTTGTTCAGAGTAAGCATAAAATGTTGTAGTGGTCGTAATAGAATAGATTTTGTATTTTCACTGGCATGTCAGGCTATTCAAATATGTATACCGTACCAACATGGAGGTTATATTTTGGGGTTTCGTTGCATAGTTCTGAGTATAAACAATTCTCTACCTGATTGTTTTTCTGATGTAGTACATGGTGTGCAAAGGGAATGAATTTTTTTGATAATTGTTTAGTAATGCTTCAACAGCCGATCAAAAATGAGCTTGCTGTAAAGTTGGGCAAAGTATAGACTGTGGTAAATTGTCAGTCTTGAGGTTTTCGATATTGACATCATCACTGTTCAAAGTGATACGGATTTTCTTTTCGTAAACCGTCTTAAAAGTGGTAGGTAAACCGTGATCGCAAACATGGTACCTTGTTTTTTCAGAGTAGTATTTTGATTGAAAAAGGCGTTCAAGGATTTTGCATATTGTATTGTATTTCAAATGAATGGCCACATGATATTTTGTACTCTTGTACGTAACACAAATAACCCAACAGGCATACATTTTGTTGAGAACAACCCAACTCTAAAACACAATGACAATGGTCAAAGTTCCCCATAAGAGCACATCTCTAACACCTTTTTGCATAAAAGAACTGTCTGAATCGTATATCCCCTATGTAAATAGTTAAAGCTTTGATGTGTTTTACGGTCCGCTCTTTCGCTCTTTCTTTTGCTAAAAGCACACACAAAACTCAGGCACAACTTACAAGAATAAAATATTGACACTTTCAGAGGACATTCGGAAACGTAATGGTGGGAAAGGGTGTACATACGTAATGAAGGTTTTATACTTTACGAATAGCCTATGCACAATACACACAAAACAGAACAACAATCGACGCCACCATCAGCACCATATCATCATCTGAATCTGTTTTTGTGTATTCCTTAAAATATCTTTCGACGTAAAGTTAGCGGTAGCGGCGATGGTATTGCTGATTCCAATAGATGCTCCATTAAGCTTTACAAGTTGAGGCAAGAATNCTTTCGACGTAAAGTTAGCGGTAGCGGCGATGGTATTGCTGATTCCAATAGATGCTCCACTAAGCTTTACAAGTTGAGGCAAGAATGTAAGACCGAATGGAAATAATGCTATGTAAAGAGTTAAATTTAAATATATAGGTATACAAATAAATAGATAAGCGTACAGGGACATAATGCACAAGTTTCCATCGGAAAAGTGGACTTACAAAGTCATACTCCCAACTTGCAAACTTACCTCTGGAACAACATCATCATCATCGTGATCGTCATCACTGAGAAAACTAGAAAAAGTAGTTGCATGGAAAAAAGGAAGATCAGCACGGAATCCAATGAAATGGTAACAGAAAACGGCATATGAACAGTATAAACATGTACACACACAATGGTTATATACGTATACGTCATCCAGCAACTGCCAAAGCAAGCATTATAAAGGGCTGTGGTGCAGACACAGATGAAAGTTTTTTTTTCTGGAAAATGGATCCTTATTGCAAAGTAAAGCCAAGCGAAAGCAAAAAAGTTGAGCTTGCCCATTTTGTATGGTAATGTATACCGTTCCTATGCTTATAAATTGCAAAATAAACTGTCAGTTTTTTCTTCATCCTCGTTTTGCTCTTCCCCTCTCTCTCCCTTTTCTGTGGTCGCTGTTTTTTCTATTTTTTTGCTGATGTTGCTCTCTTATTTCCATTTTCTGCACTGGCAGCAAAAAAAGCGTAACTACTAGTACTACACACGGGTTGCTTCTTTTTTGTGATCGCTGTTTTTTCTATTTTTTTTTGCTGATGTTGCTCTCTTATTTCCATTTTCTGCACTGGCAGCAAAAAAAGCGTAACTACTAGTACTACACACGGGTTGCTTCTTTTTTGTGTGGAAATAATACGGAAACTGAAAAAGAAAGTGGATATGTATATTATATCCTTATACAGCTGTAATGTACATATCTATAATAACATGTAGATAGCTGCTATGTGTACAGTACACACAGTCTGTCCAAGCTCACTCAGCTTACAAGTTTAAGTTAGATGAGTGACGAGAGTTTTCCCTTCTTTTTTCCTCCATGGGTAGGCCATCATCGTGATCAACATCGTCCTTATGGAAGATAGAGCAATGTTCTACTTTACAATTCAACAGGGACGTTAATACTAGCACTGCTCCTGCTGCTGCTCTACCAAACAATATAATATGTATACACACAGACACACAACCATTCACTAAAAAAAGAAAACTTCGTAGAGAGACTCAACGAGAGGGAAAGAGAGGGTATGTGTGTGTGTTTGAGAGAAAGAAAAAGAATATTTGTTATGTTATGCCTTTTCTTAACTTATTCGTTCCAGTTTTCCCCCTTTCCAGGCCTATGTACTTTTGTACTTATGAGTATGAGGCAATTCTATTATCATTATTGTTATGTCTTTTTGTGTCTCTTTCTGCTGCTTTAGCGTTTCTTTCCTTCCTTCCTTTTTTCTCTCTTGCTCTCCTTTTCACTCTCATGGAGGAAACTAGTGGGAGTTTTTGTAGCAAGTGGTGAAAGAAAGGGGGAAATAAGTTAAGCGGGAATATTTTAAACAAGGAGAGAAAACGCCTGAGAATGAAGCAATAAACCTTTAGCCTCGCACTCCAAAAGAAAGGCCGTTTAAATGTTTGAATTGAGGCAAGAATTGGTGAATAAATGAATCAAAATTTACAGTAAAAACCGGGAATTTTCTCTACACAGATACACTTTCGAGAATGAAGAATACACAATGGACAAAAACAAAAAAAACTATCTTTATATTCATACTGGCTCTCTATCCAGTACAGAAAAGTCAAAGCAAAAAAATCCTTTAGACTTACTGCCGTTAAAAAACGGAGGATGCAAACACAAAACCCTAAAAAACATTACAAAGTGTAAAAGGGTACCACCGCTGCCATTACTTTTTTCTGAGTGTTGGTATGTAAATCTTTTTTTATTCATTTGTATTCTCTTTTCTGCGTACATTTTTTTTAACTTGAACTATAGAAATTAGTATAGTGATGAGTTTGTTCAAAATTTTAACAAAGAAAGCATCTATCTCTTTTCTTCTAACTTTGTCTTCATTTCTCCGACAAATGATAACAGACAGAATGAAGCTTGCAGTGGACGTGTCAGTGGTGGCGCATTTGTAGGTGATATTCTTGCTACTCTTCTGCCGTTGTTGCTCAAGAAAATGATCCTTTTCATTTTATCAGAGGCGGTCTTAATCCATTCATCATGACGACAAACTGTAAACATAATAATTTTTCATGTGTCAATACCAAAAATTGATGGTTGTAAGTTAGTTCACTCCTCTCTTGGTCAGAGAAAAGTAGAAAAGCGATGTGTATCTAGTCACTCTGGTCTGATGCTTTTCTCTCTCTCTCTCTGTTTATATCACATCGATTGATGATACGTTGTCAGTGGTGTGCTGGTGGTGGTTAGTTGCACACCACACACTATCACCACACTATCATCGAGCCACTACTGCTTCTAACCGGTTAGCATAATATTGCGTGTTTGTACGTTAACTTGCTGCATAGCGGAGAAAAAGGTTCCTCTTCAATAGACAGCAAACTGATGAGCTATATTATCTAGTAGAAGTGAGTAGACTAAATGTGAAAAAGTTATATGGCATCATCCATCCATCTCACTAACAGCAGCAGTGGTAGGAACGGTAGTAGAGGTGGTGGTGGAGTGCAAAGTACTCCTCCTAAAACACTTGCCATCAAACAATAACGGTAACATCGCCTTTAGATATCTTTTCTCTACAATGCCCCCTCTCCTGCTACAACGACCACCACCATCACCATCACGAGACAGTATGACTATTACTATTGTAGCCAAAAGTAA
The DNA here is from genome assembly GCA_027744295.1 of Callyntrura guangdongensis. Classification (NCBI taxonomy): domain Eukaryota; kingdom Metazoa; phylum Arthropoda; class Collembola; order Entomobryomorpha; family Paronellidae; genus Callyntrura; species Callyntrura guangdongensis. The sequence goes on from JAHZNB010005500.1 coordinate 10,338, forward strand.
GAGTGAAATAGGGAGAAAACGAGAAAAAAAGATATCGTATCGTGAAAATAGCAAAAAAGAACGAATAACATTTTCCTCTATCACCACTAGCATTACATCAAGCAGAGCTGCCATTACTATTGACACCCGTAATGGTTCTTCTAACTTTTTTCCCTTCTTTCACTATTCCTCTCTCTCTCTCCCCAGTTCTATGTTTGTAGAGAGAAAAGAATAAAGCGTAAACTTTCTCTTTTCTTCTTATTATCACTGGCCGTACCGTAATAACAGTTGTATAAAGTTGTTGAGTAACACCATACCAGACCCGGAGTACTACCGACGCCACCACCTCTATTCCTGAAGTGAGTGAAGTAATACAAACACGGGAAAATGGCCGAAACTATAATATGGTCTCTATGTTTGTGTCTACTCGTAGTGGTAGGGTGTGTGGTAAAGTGGTAATGGTTAAGGCATTTTGTACGTAGCGTGTGTTTCTATGTTTATACCAAGAGTTGGGAAACATGATAATAATGATGGTCGTGTGTATTGCTTGATTCTCTTCATATGTTAATAGAAACAATGACCTCGCTCTCTGTGTGTAATGAAACAAAATACTGTGACGAGTTCTACAATGGCACAGCAAAAAAATTGTCATTGCACTGCACATTGAGCAAACATTGGGTAATCAAATTTTCCTGGTTATTATGCCATTCCATATTTCTACACTCATTTTTTTATTGCGCAATACCACTCACGGGTCAAAATGAACAAGGAAAATCAAGTTTACTAAAGTTTGTTTGGAAATACATTCATTACGAAAAAAGAGGTCGGTCTGTGCAATTAAGTGACTTACTGAAATAACCTCATTCGCGTATCTACAAATACACACTGCTCCTTTGATCATCCCCTTTACCGTTGCACGTAGTGGTCGTAGAATCTGCAGAGAAGCAGATTCAGAGAAAAGGTACATCCCAACATGTAATTAAGTATAAATTGAACTGTATTGAACCATATCTGTAAAGCCAGTAGTTTGTGAAATTTTATTGAAAACTTGTAATTTGACTAATTTCAAACCAAAGATACAATGCAAATAAAATGCAACACGGGGTCCTTGCGCATTTTAAGCCAACAAAAGATTCTTCTTTGATTTTTTTCTCTATGCGACGACTCCCTCATCATCAGTGCCATCCGGCTCCCTGTCTATTTTTCTCATTTGGAAGATTGTTTGTCAGTATATGAAAAGAATTACCAAATAATACTCTGCCCCTTTTTGCCTACGCATTTTTACATTCACAGGCGCCCTGCTAGTATGTATAAGCACGTAACTAATAATAATAATAACTGTGTGTGTGTACCATGCGTACAAAAAGTTGGAATTAAGTGTCGAAGAGGTCTGTGTGTACGTCCATTACAACTGCTGTGCTGCGATTACGTACAGAGTAAACTAGAAAAGGATCTCTTTCTTTTTCTCTTTTTCTCTGACGAAAGCCGGTTTTTGCTTTTGAAGCACAAAAGCCGTATAAATAAAGTGTGTTACACAATGTGCGACCGCGGTGGGCTGCGACGACAGCTGCTGCGGCGTATTCATATTATATGCCAGAAACGTAATAATGCGTATGTAACAGTAGTAAGTTTTTAGGTAGGTCGTCTTTTCACGTTATTATTACGTAAAAGCACATTCCCAAATATGCGTACACTTTTTATTAGGGACATTCATGCCACTTATTGCTTATGGATGAATTGGTCTTCCTTCTCTTACAACTCTACACACACACGGACACACATTCTTTCTCTTTCTTTCATACATTTGCTCATACTCGGCACTAAAACCAAATGCATGCATCATGTAAAAAGACAATGATCTGCTGTTTACGATCACCCTAATCATAATATTTATTTACAGCAAAAATACATATTATATTTGCCAGTTTATCCGGGTGGTAAGTTTACTGGTCTGGCTCCAGCTTTGCTGATGATGATGATGTCGTCGTTACCATTTTTTTGCTTTGCTGTACCGTCATTTTTTCTCTCTGTTCAGAAAGTTGGAGTTGTTTTTTGACAAAAAGGCCTTTCTTCTATTTTGCTTCAGGTTTTGAAACTAGGTATTTTTATGTATTTTATGTGCCATCATTTACGTCCTGTTCAAAATATTATTACCGACCAACCTATCTCTGTGCCGGTGTGGTATTGCTGGTGTGTGTCTCTCTCTCCTAAAAACCTGGTGTGTATTCTTAGTCCACCAGAGAGACGATAGTTTTGTGTTGGTTATATTTCTATTAAACTTAGACTCCGCATCTTGCCGAGTTTAACGACAGAGAATATGTGGGTTGGGTTGGATAGATGAGAGGATGCTGGCGTTCGGGAAAAGAGTATGTGGCTCTTTATCTTTCTCCTTTTACGACCGTTTCAGCTATTAGTTTGCAAACGATATAGATCATTAGTTTTTCTCATATCGTACGTTCCTGTGTGCAGTCTCCTGGTATTAACGGTATTAAACGAAATGGATGAAAGGAAAAGGAAGAAAACACTTTTTATGTAGGTGCGTCTCTACTCTACTCATCTTCATTGCAGTAGTGGCAGTAAGGCAGCAGGAAAAAACGTCTGCTGCTGCTGCTGCTTTGCTTTCCACCGTGTGAGTGTGTGTCCGTCCATTGCTTTGCAATTATTGGAAGGCCATTATAGATTATATAACATTTTTGCCATTATAACGACGGGAATGAGTTACGTACCCAAATATGTTATCCCTCCACACGTATCAAACCCAGCAGGAAAGAAGTAGCCGAGGCACACAAGAAGAGAAGAGATGGGATATTTTTACAAGGGCTCTGAGGCTTCACGGTGGCTAACTTAATCTTCCACAGCAATCCACTTAATGTGCCTTCCGACTATACACAGTTTGTCTTTGGGAGAGTACTCACTTTTTTGCAGTTGGTGATCACCAACACGCTCCCTGCAAACATGTCGAATGTGAGGGCGTATATATAGATAGATCTATGACACATATTAATATTGCCGTGTAATGTTAGCTGAAATAGCTGTGGCTTCTCTGCCTTGACTATATACTTTTGATTATGAATGCACACACAGTCACAGTGGCAATTGTGGTAGTCCATATAAACTTCCTAGACCATTCCTACGTAATATTCTCCTAGAATCAAACTTACACGACCAAATCCTTCCAAACAAGTTGGTGTTTGCTTGAGTGCCGCCGTTCTACCACCACCACTACTACTACTACCCCTGCTTTTCGTCTATGTGGAGAATCGAGGAGCAAATGAAAATATCAGAGATTCCGGAAAACTTCTTTTTCTTACATTCATTTGTTTCTATAAAGCTTTATAAAGCTTTGCCCAATAAAGTGAAAATCGTACCGGGATGATAAAGATATGATATCGTCATTGCGTATATTTGTGTGTACGCTTATGTTTATCATGTGTAGTAGAAAAAGTAGGGGAAAGAGATTATTGCTAAGTCGTGAATTTTTTCTCTCTCTTCCTATGATGGAAAAATTACTAGTTTGCTTTGGGTTAGTCCTGGTTGTTAGATGGGGACAGCGAGAATAAAGGAATGCTGCATGTTGGTTGACATGTAGCAAAAGCAGAGAGTTAAAGGCAGCGTGAACAAAAAAGGTAAAAAAAACAGGCCTGTAAGGTGTTGTACAACATTTTAGAGAAACTATGTATACGTATTACACATTATTTCTAGGGGTAAGGGAGGAGAACGGAGGATCAAACCAAGCAACTCGTTTTCGTAGAGAGAAAAGAGTATAAAGTGGCTAGAAATAACATTGCAACTAAGTATTTTATTGATCGTCACTGATTTCTACTGCTCTGTGGTCTCTTAAGAAATTACAACATTTTCTCACCGTTGTTCTTCTACAGTGTATTGTATCAGAGCACATAGCATATAGCATACTCGTTACAATACCACATCACGCTACGTACCCATACAAACATTAAAACACACGAGAAGAGGGCTTTTTAATCCAGGTACTTGTAAAATAAAAAAAATAGCGAGCAACGAAGACACCGCCAAGTGTCTAAGACAGATCGGATATTGAAACTTCACGGATGACTAACTTCTTTTCTAAGCGACTCGGCGCAGAATGGATTTGAAATTTTTTTTCTGAGGGAATAAAAACACAACTTGAAGAACCTCGTGTGGCAGTGAATTTCATCCGGCTTTAAAATAGACTCTTGTGTATCTCATACAGCAGACATTAGATTTATATGTGCGTTTAAAAATATTTATGAGGGAATTTTTAGGAAAATTCCATTAGGAAACGAGATAAGTAGGAGCTTGTTATGAGGAGCTGTTATAAGAAAAACAGGAAAAAAAGGGATAACCTCGCCGGTATGTACCTGGGCTTTACCTTGCCCTTATAGGATAAAACAACATGTGCTCTGACAATGAAGGCTGTGCAGCTCTTATTGCCTTTTTGTTCACTTTCCCTTGTAGTTTGTACCCGTTATTGTGAGTGTAGGATCAGGTTGCTGGCTGCTGCGCGATGATGCGTGTATTCTACAAGAGGTTTTGGTTTACGCTAAACCCATTTATCAGCTGTGTGGGTTGTTGTAGTAAGTAATTATTATTGTTACCTTTATCATTAAGGGACCATCATTGACAAGCCATTATTCTCCACCAACAAAGCAATATGGAAATGCAGTTTTAGTGGAGAAGACGAGCCATAAAGAGTGGAGATATAAGTACGTTCGTAAAAATGTTACAGGAGATTGGATGCTGGTATCGGTGATGATGATGGTGATGAGAATGATCAACATCATCATCCTCCTGATGGTTTTAACTGGTAACCAGCATGAGGTTATTGGAGAGAAGGATGTCGTTTTACAAAAAAGCGTTTGTGTCTGTGCAGTAAATCGCTTATTATAAGCTTTTCAAGTTTTTTTTACTACTATCATTGCCCTTTGCCTTGTTGGCGTGCTTTATTATACGTGTAGACGAGTAAACACAGACTGAAAAACTTTTTTGACCCAAGTTGTGTGCATATGACATACTAATTTTACCGGCGGATGCAGGACGGATGAAAAAGAAAAACGTGGGCTGTGCATGTACTACACAGCCAATGATACACAAGTCTCTTATTCTGTGAAAGGGCCCAAAGCAATGGATCATGTTACTGTGTATAAAGTTTTATGCATATATAGTAGGTAGGTTGTGCATGTTCCTTACTTACTTTACGGGGTTTTGTTTATTGTGACTGTGTGACTAGCAGCATACCTACTCGTCTGCTTGTTATGCATTTACGCTTGAACTTTTGACTTTTTAAAAATTCTATCCATGAATGGTGGAAGGATTGGATGAATGAGTAAGTAAAATGAATACATAATGTGTACGTTCGTCGTACCAGGTCGCTGCTGCTCAAAAAAAAGCAAAAAGGCCTTTCTTTGTTGCTTTTATGATTGTAAAGGAAGCAGTTAAAATCGGAAGCAGTTTTCAACTTCTTCCTTTTGCATCTCTGCATACAACGTATCCCTACACACACAGACCAAAGTCTGTACAGAGAGTGTAAGCATTGTTAACTCAGGCCTGGTACTTTACTGTTGGAAAAAATTCCAAACCAATATGCAGTGCCAGGAGCGCAAAGAAAAAAAACCGAAAGAGAGAGAGAGGGAGAGAGAGGAAAAATGAAATCCATAAAGTTTACAATGGAGTAGCACCATGTCATTTGTGATATGTATTTATATTCTGGTCTGAAATCATGTGTGTATTTTTTGCAATTTATTTTGTAGCTGTTTCGTTTGGTTTTCTTTCGTTTTTCCTGATTCTGGTGTTGGTACAATGGTAAAAGGAACTATACATGCAGCAGTAAAAGATGAGTTATTGTGGCAAAACGCCGCACTACCACCGCTCAGCTACCACACACACACACTCACACATGCATTCATATAAAGGCACATTCACTGCTCACTGCTGTGGGATGAATGTTTTTTCTCAGTCAGCCAGACAACCCAAAAGGATATAAATACTCACAACAGATAATATTATGCATTGTGATATTGTGATAGAAAGTGTGTGTATAGAAGTCCGGGATAGAGGAAGGATGATCAAACATGCATAGGGGTTTTCTGAACTGGCGTTGTGAATTTTGAATACTGAATTGAGATAAAGGCCTGAAGAGAGAGAGAGATGCGAAATAACACAAGTATACACACATACAAACACACATGAGAAATATTTCGTTTTCCTTCTCTCTCTCTCATTCTTGAGTTCTCTCTTGATTCTTCTCGTTTGCCAGTAAGAAGTTAGCACAACAATATGCATTGCTTTTTTTCTCCCATTTCAGAATTTTTACTACCACACAAAGAGCTCAAGTGCCGGTGTGGAAAAAAGGGAGGAAAGAAAGAAAAATCTTTGAACGAATGCTCTGAGTCAAGCGTGCTGCTGTACATAAGTAGTAGGATGGCGATATAAAATGTTTATATTATATTATACACACACACATGCTATTTATGTCTTGCTAACTTTCTACTAAAATATCCTGAGATAGTAAAGAGTCGTCGTGGTAGTAGTCTTGATGTAAGTATAGCAGTGTGGAAGGAACACTCTATGGTACACTGACTGACTGCAACAAGGAAGATTCTTTTTTTGCTGCTTTTTATAATATATTTTTCTTTGCCACAGAGAGCTTCCTTTTTCCATATGCCAAAGAGGAAACCTTTGGAGATTTATGTCCGGCAGTTTGAAGGAAATGTGAGACAAGCCCCTCCAGGTCTATTTACGACCAAGATCATATCATCGTTAAACATCTCTTCTATTTTTCCTACCATGTACCAAAAACTATCACTACTGCTACTCGGTCTGCCGCTATTACTGCTGCGCCTCTCCCTCTCTTCACTGGGCTTTTGTGCAACCAGAAACAGAAGAAAAATCAACCTTCTATTTTGCGTTTTTTCACTGCTCCTTCTCAGCTCGTAGAAAAATAATAAAAATACACAAGCATTTCATCAAGAAAAAACTACTAGTTTTCTGATTGCAAGACGTGGGTATTATTCGGCGTATAATAATACAAGCAAGAAGTAGGTATAACTTTAAAAGACCGACCAAGACGAAGAGATAAGCTAGTAGTAAAAGTAGTAACAATCCTAATAGTAGGGTAGGTTGTTGTTCCTACTTTCAGTTATTATTATTGCTGCAACAACTGCTACTACACAGACATTACCACCACCGGTGTTGTTGCTGCTGCTGCTGCTGTCCCGTCTATTTTACTACCTCCCTTCATCACGCTCATCTTTTTTGTTTCAAGGAGAATATGAGAGAGAGAAAGAGAGAGAGAGAGAGAGTAATGCATTACATTTTAAAAATTTCCTCGTGTACTGTTGCACTAGGTTAGGTTGGTTGACTGCTGCGGGTTTAAAATTTCAATCTTGCCGAAAAGCCTTTGTTTGTGAGCAGGGCAAAGACATATAGAGCCTATTTTATGGGTTCGTCTTCGATGGGCCAACAAGAAAAAAATATAAGAAAGATGCGTGCCAGAAATGAACAGGATTACCATATCGCTGCTGCTGTTATTATTAACAACCTTTTCTTCTTTTATAGATTCCGTTGCTCGTAGACAATAACTGGATAATGTATTCAACTTCTAAATAAAACTTTCGAGTGCCACATCTAACAAGCAAGCTGGTTGAATACACCACAGAGTTGTGAAGGTTTGCTGGCATTTATTGGTTTATTTCACCACAGTACACACACACACACACACACACACACGATAAACAAAAAATACAAAGCCTGTTTAACTGGTTGATGTTAATGGAAGTGTGGTAGTAAAAAATCGAAAGTTGGAAAAAATCGAATAAGAAATCAGCAGCAGCAGCAGGATAGGAGAGAAGAGGTGGAAAAGATAGAGTGAGTGAGAAAGAATGGGAAAACAGAAGTGGAGAGAAACAATATGCATTCTAAATATTTTCCATGAATATCAATGAAAAGAAGAAAAAACGTTCAGTCTTTCTTAGTGGTGGGGAATAATAAAATAGAAACAAAAAACTGGATGGTATGCTCATGTTTGGGGCAACGAGCTTTGGTGTGTGTATGTGAGTGTGTGTGTGGATTTTGATTGCTTTTCAGTATATACACTTTATTTATATATCTGCTTGTGTGTAAATGCATGTATGTGAGCGACTTAGTGAGTAAGCTTCGATATTTTAGGATGAGGTACTAAAATTTCTCAGGTCTCACAATCGGTTACAACGATGATAATCTACAATCAGTCTTTTTTTCTTTATAGCAGCCGTAAAGAAAGAAAGATAAAAAATGTGTCTATTTACTAACCTCAAGAAGCACAGTGCACAGTGATACACACTGTACGTACGAACTTGCATACGTATTACCCATTGCTTTTACTACGCTGCATCTCAGCAGAGGAGCAATCTTTGGTAGAGTGAAATCAGTGTAGTAGTAGTCGTCGTCATCGTCGTAGTAGAAGTTGTAGTAATGTCTTTTTACATGACATGGAGAAGAATCTTCATCATGATACATTAGCTCATTAGATGCAGTTGAGAATTTTTCGGTTCACCTCCAAATCAACCGGAATGAGGTTGTAAAATGCAAAGAATTTCAAATGAAGACATGACACTGAACTAGAATAGAGAGACAGCCAGAAAGAGAGAGAGAGAAAAAAAAAATGAAGAAAGAACACAAAAAAGTGACTGAGTTATATAGTAGTTAGTGGGGGTCGTTCTTTTACTTCATGTGAGAGTATATTATAACTGGATGTTATGCAATAATACGAGATGTTCTAGTAGTTGTATATGGTTTAATTCTTTGTCTGCTCCACCATTATCTGTATATAAGTATGTTTACGACCCTGTAGTGTTCTACTACCAGGCTACCCACACCACACGGTTCTGCGTCGTCGTCGTCGTCATCGTCGACGACGACGACAATGATGATGATAGTAATGATGTGGTGGTGGTGTGTGTGTGTGTACGCTGTACGTTTAAAGGGATAATTTGGATGGGGATGTGTGTGGACCATTTTTTTCTTGTGGTTTGTTTGTATCGTCTCTCTCTGGGGAGACGGGAGTTTTTCTGTGCCTTCAAGTTTTACTCTTGGTTGGCTTTCTTGACAAAAACCTTAAAATCCGTAATAATGTGTGTATGTGTGTGACTTGATGGTTAAAGCAGAACTATATACATAAATACACAGAGGCACTTTTCTTACCCAGTTTTATTTTGCTCTTTTCCTGAGAAGATGATCAAGAGTTGTGTAGTAGTGTAAGTGTATGTGTCCGTACGTCCCTGTACGTCTCTCTACAGCGCAATATATTATATTACAAAATTGTAAGTACGGGTTTTAAAAGAGTGTAGTATATAACAAGGGGGAAAACAAAAAGGAATATTTTTACAAGTGCGTAATAGTATACGAGAGGATACCGGCCGATTGTAGTGGCGGCGTCGCCGTCATTTTAAAAGTTTTCTTCTTCTTCTGGATGATGTACCCATTCTGGAAAAATTCTTTTGATTTTCTTACATAATGAAACAAAAGCCATTTTTGTTTTCATCCATGTAATCTTATTTTTCTGTACCGTTGGTTTACTACTACCTTATTGGAGTCATAAAACATTGGGAATTGGACCTTTTATAAAACAAAACCGATTTTTATATTATCTTTACGGCAAGGTTGGACGAGGTTGTTGATTCCA
>JAHZNB010005501.1:0-12270 GCA_027744295.1 Callyntrura guangdongensis
AGCCAAGGGTGTCAGAATTGTGTATGCCAATTTTCAGGTCAATTGGACAAACACTGTAGGAGAAGATAGCTCCACAGACAGAATGACGGATCTGGGCTTTTAGTATACAGGATTAGGTTGCGGATATTACAACTTCCTTGTAATTTTCATGTTTTTGCTTACCAAGTGTAGGTAAGTGCTTAATTGGAAATGTTTCATCTAACAGGGTTAACCCGGATAAAGGTGTTTGCATAGTTAGCAATGGCAATGAGTCAATGTGAAGCACACGAACTGTGAAGCAAAGCAATTTACAGAGCAATATTTCTGCTGGCTAATACGGAGTGCGGACATTCGGTTTTGGTGGTGGTGGCTGCAAACAGGAAATTCTCAGCAACAATGTTAACAGCAAACCAACCCTGGCTGAAGCCTGAACCAAAAATGAGCATTTGCTATGTTCATTCAAGATCATTATATTCTAATGCGAGCATGTCTACCATATTGATGTAGTATGTAACTAATGTAACTTTTAATTACATTACGAACTACTATTTTTGGTATCGGGAAAAATAAACAGCAACGACTTAACTTATCGTTTGGATTTCTGAGCAATTTTTGTTGCCACCGCTGTCAGAGAGTGTAAACTTACCGGCTTCTAGTAAATTGGAAGAAAAACAAGTTTGAAAAGGGGTTATACGAAGTGAAATGCATATATTATATACCTATAGTTGCACTATCTATCTAATCACAGCAGTTCGTTCGGAAGTATTTGGGTTCGCGAACCGAATCAACTCCAACTACTTGTTCTGTTTATAGCTTTTGGCATATTATTATGGCAACCTCCCAACTTTCTAAAGTATACCTAGAGATCATAAACCAAAAAGATATCTTGTACTCTTCGGTGGCTGCATTTGTGCGTCTCGAACAAAAAGATTGTGGTATGTACTTTAGTTTAGTTTGAAAATCATATCCAGCCTCCAGTACTTCTAGTTTTTATAATTATAGTTCAAGATCCCCATGACCGAAAAACATCACACCACACAAGAAAGCTACACAGTAACTACTCTGTTAATCAGTTCCTAATTTATTTGTGCAGTTGGAAAATATTACCTTGTGCACTACTGTGAGGATTTTTCTGTTTATGACATTCACCAGAGCAGGTATCAGAATGGCTTTGGCCAAGAGCAATCAAGTTGTGTCGGAATGGGAACCAGGTAATTAATTTGGAATATAATATGAGTATTCACAACTTATTTCAGTTTCACTCCATTACACTTCAAAACATACAGGTTGCAATTTAACATGATACAAAAATTCAACAATTCTAAACTCTGTTATGTTATGAAAATCAGATCCTGAGTCTGAAGAGTCCGAATCAGAACGTCGTCGCCGTGAGTCAATGAAGTTTGCTGAGTTTATCAGCACAAAAATTCGCCTTTGGGAAGAACGTCACGCACAAGACGGCTTTGCATTTGAACAGGAAGATGAGCGTGGAGAAAACTTAGACGGTTGGGCTCTCCTCCCTGATATTGTTTTGGAAAAAATATTTTCATACTTGAGTATTGAAAAGAAGTACTATGCTAGTGTAACCTGTCGAAACTGGTACCGGGCTTTCCACTTGCCTCGGGTCTGGTGGAATTTTGAGATGCAGGACACTACCTTAACGAGATCCCGTTTTGATTATGGCGAAAAGTGTTGGCGACATATTTTAGAACATCATAGAACTCAACAAATGATTAGGAGGGTGGGAAGCCGCATTAGACGTATTTCCCTTCATCCAACTTCGTTTCCTGGATTATTTGCACATTTTCATTTCATGAATCACATTTCGTCCTTCTCAGAGCGCTACTTGAGTAAGAAAAGTAAAAATTACTACTTGAAATACTTGGTTGGATCATTTCTGATTTTTTTAACCAAACATTTCAGCGGATCCAACCTGCCACAGTAGTTGCTCTTTCAACATTAAAACGTTGCGTTTTACATTCTTTTGTGATATCAAAACCAGAGACGAACACTTTATTTACGGAACGGGAGGAGAAATTCTACAGAGTCTTCAACGGTTGATAGGAAATTTGCCAACGCTACAACGTCTTGAACTGATCGACTTACTATTGGAAACGGAAGAGGCTCAAAGTTTGTTAAATGACGCCTGCATGACGCTTTGCGAGAGACTAAACCACTTGACCATAATAAATCCCAGCAAAAACCCACTTGAGCTTCTTCATCCTGCAGCATTCATAAATTTACAAAAGCTGTACATAAGTCCTCAAAATCTCGGTGATGAACTTATTGGCGTGCTCTGTACAAACCCAAATTTTGAACAACTCCATATTATACAGAACAGTTACACTGAAACAGAAGAAGGAGTTATGGCGATGATGATGCCACAGGTTTCACCCAAAATTTGGGCACTTGCACATTTTTCAGTTTATCTTCGAACATGTTTCAAAAATTTGCACAAGGAGTTGGTGTGGCAGGAGAAAGCGCCTGTTGTCAGCGTAATTTTTGATGGGCCAGTGACGAAACCCTGTCCTGTTACACTTCTGACAATAACAGATATGTATCCTGGATTATTGGAATTCGGATATTTTGCTATTCCTAAGTTTCGAAGCTCACGGAAATTTGTTAACCGAATTGATGCACCACTTTTACGATTTTGTAAGAGACTACCGTACCTTACAACATTGGTGAGTATAAACAAAATTGACAAATTGAACAATACACTGCTGGCTGATTGTTGGTTTTTGATATGATGATATTTTAATCTCATTTTAGTACATTCGGGATCGTATCAGTACATCTACCGCACTCCTTATAGCAAGCATGTGTCCAAATCTGAGGTATTTCATTGTTCGTCAGAATTCATTATTGAAAAAACGTGATTTCATGTTTCACGAAGGCTTACATTTGGACTACAACTTTCGGCAGTGGATTAAGCTAAACTGTAAATGTTATGAAAAAACCACTCGGGAAATTTCCAAAATCATGGGAATTTCGTGGAGACCGTTGACTGATAAGGAATTTAAAATCGTTTGCCAAGATCATCCAGCTTTCTAAATAATTATCAATTATTGCATTTATAAAATATAGTATGCTATAAAAATCAGTTTATAAGATGTAGTAGTACTATTATATAAGAATTAACAATAATTTCTGAACATTTTTCTTTTGATATAAATTGCCAATTGCTGTTAATTGCCATAAAAATTGCTTGCAATCCGGTAATACTGTAATAATTGTAAGAATAAAATTTCCAAATAAGAAAATGACTCTTTTAATCACATTTAGATCGTATGTTTTGGCATTTCGTCGTTACATGAAATCAAAATCATTAAAATTTTAGACAATCAAGTAGACAGTTATATCATAGAAATTAAAAATACACATCACCAGTTAAATATTCACCTACAAAATTACACGAAATAAGCGTTTAAGTAGCAACAATCCAGTGTGCTCTAAAGTAACAATAATTTGAGATTCGTAATTATGATTTATAATAAACATGTTTATGCTAACGAAATTATACGAGGCAAAATCAGGGCCCAGCCGATCCCATACAAACAGTTAACTGTTTTTAGACAACGGATGTTTCATCTTAGATATTTTTTAATTATGTATTTGAAAATACTACGGCGTTTTTATTGTAACAAGAAGCCCGTTAATGGGAGAAAAAAATCAAAATAGAGTGTAACGCTTTCGATACGAATATTCTAAACTAAATAATATCCTAATTTTAACATTAAAATAAACTTGTCATTTAAGTCTAAATCACAATAATAAAGTATGGGTTCATTCATCTACATTTTAGATATACATACATACAGGTAGGCATTCACAGGTTAGGTTAGTACCTGATTGGCTGATTGGTAGGTAGCAATGATTCAAACTTTTGTGAGAATGGACAAAAAAATTAAGTCTTCAATACAATTTTTCTAATATATAGACACAGTCCGGTAATATAAGAATGCGTATGTATGATAATAACAATTACAAGTGAAGGTACTCTGTTCATTTTCGTCAGTTTATGCTCAAATGTAAGGGTAACCATTTTACATTGATTCCAACTTAGAATTAACGTTTTTGCCAATAATTACAAAAACTATTTAACTAAAATGGGCAAGTCTTAAACAATATAAACACATACTAATAATACACGTAATCTAAACCAACCTTATTTATAAATACCATTAAGACCTATATTTTCGTTGTTTTAGCTAGGAAACATTCTAATATATAGACACAGTCCGGTAATATAAGAATGCGTATGTATGATAATAACAATTACAAGTGAAGGTACTCTGTTCGTTTTCGTCAGTTTATGCTCAAATGTAAGGGTAACCATTTTACATTGATTCCAACTTAGAATTAACGTTTTTGCCAATAAATTACAAAAATCATTTAACTAAAATGGGCAAGTCTTAAACAACATAAACACATACTAATAATACACGTAATCTAAACCAACCTTATTTATAAATACCATTAAGACCTATATTTTCGTTGTTTTAGCTAGGAAACATTGGTATCTGTTCCCGCAAATCGCGTCATGATAAGTAGACAAAACAGTTTTTTGGCTATAAAAATGACAAAATGACAAACTTACAATTAGTTGGCGGACATTTGTGGATTGCTAAGTTGGCGGATTGATTTCATGTGCTTTTTAAATTCAGATAGTCGAAGACCTACGTATCTGTGACAAACCATAAATATACATAATTTCGTTAAAAAGTAACAGCCAACTAAGAATTCGTACAATATTTATGTCGTATGTTTAACTTACCCGTAATAGTCAAACTCGATTGTCGAATGTTTTGCCTGAGAAATTCCCCAAAGTCCCCACAACAAGTGAGAAATTGGAACGCAAAGTTGGACCCAAAAGTCAAATTTGGCGATAGAGATCCCATCATCGTTGAGGTTCAAGTGCTTAAGATACTCTTCCAGCCACCTGTACCGGAAGGATTCATCAGGATACTTGGATACGTCTATAAATGTTATCTTTCTTCGCTTATCATCGTAAACTATGTTTCGAGGAAGAAGGTCATTGTGGCAAAATGTGACTGGAATTTCAGGGTGTAAAGAGAGGACAGCTTCAAGTTCCGCAATGGCACCACTGCCCAAACCGGGAACGACACCAACCTTTGCCATTCTAAAATCATTAAAATTGATGCATATCATATTAGTTGAAGATACCAATATACTATCATCAGTTATCTCTTTTTATAGTAAAATTTTCCAATAGTTGTCATGCCTCTCCCTGAACTCCAGATCAGTGGCCATAATCTCCTCAGCCAGCTTATCAAATTGGCGCAACTTGTTCCAGATTTGGGATTTATTGCGGTGATTAGAGAAATGGTTCTTCTGATGATAGCAACTCATGTTGTTATTATCGTGATTATGAGAGATACTACCACTATCGTCATTGGTCGCACTTCCATTACTCACATAATTAGTCTGAATGTCTGAATGCATTCTTGCCATCTCCGCAGCAACCATCCTATAAATCGCAGGATCCTGACAGTGTTCAACTTCCAGCGTGACGCCATTCATGTACTGGTAACAAATCCCATTGTCAAACGTTGCATACAGCTCGGCTCCACATTTTTTCTCGTGAAGAAGCTATAATTTGATAAAATCATACAAAATGCTACATGCATCGATATAATCGGTAAATTAAAAATTCTAGAATTTTTGATGAACTACTTACTTTCATCGTTTCGATTTCTGCCTGTCTGTCAATTAAGCTGTCAGTATTGGTCCCGAATACTTTTACAATTACAATGTCCTCCTTGTTGTCCTCCACAAAGAAGCCAACCAATTTATTGGAAAGACCTTCCGTGAATACCTTTGTTATCGAATCAAGGGTGAGATGTGTATAAATAATAATAATAAAGAGATGTTAGTACATACATAAAGATGCTATTGTTTGTAATGTAGAATTTTTTTCACAGTAAACTGTTCTAATTTTACCTTCGATTTAATACTAGATTCGTCATATTTTGAATTCCACTGCGGCCTCACAACACGAAGTACTTCCTTGGCTCCAATTTGAATGCTTTTCTCGTCAATTTTTACGGCGATGCAGGGAATGGGCTTAGACATTCTACAAATGAGTATAATGAAAGTATATATTTCCCGTCTCAGTGATTTGTTACAGAGGTTTAAACTTTTTGTTAGCTCATTTCATATCTAACGTAAAAACTAATTTATGTTACTTTTACTTTGATGCTGACAGCACAAAACTCAATCATGTACCTCAATCAATAATGCATTAATACGTGCTTTGTTACATACATAGGTATTAGTGCGCTAAAAATAAAGTAATATATTTATTATATTGATATGTATAAAAGTAAGCATACATTTGCCGAACAAATGGCAATAAAAATGACGAAGACGGAGAGATACCACGAATAACCCGAGAATACATTTATGGGCTGAACCGGCATCGAAGGAATGCTGATTTATATCATAATTTTTTTGTTAGGTAGCATGTTATCGATAAATTTAATATCGCCAAATACTGGTGCACCATTTAAACAAAAAACATACAATATTTAGAACAGAACAATCACATCCACACTAATTATTTTTTATTTTCATGACATCGTTATTCGTACTTCAATTCTGTAATCAAATTGTCATTAATCTCCACAATAAGCACAGCACAATATGTAATGGAGACCATATTCCCAATTCCGTGTTGACACCGAAACCATTATTATTACTGCCCTAACACATGTGGACGGCGGCGGAAGGATAGAAAGAAAGACAAAATTATTCAACTCTACGCTAAAAATATTCAAATGCTATACAACAATTAACTAGAATAGCAATTACCAATCAGATAAAGACTACACGTGACGTATAAAACTTAGGTTAAAACCGGAAGAATGTGACCACTATGACCGAGAGATTTTTCACCATTTTATTTACAAACAAACATGCATGCACGATGCGAAATCTTGATCTTATGCTTAGTGCAGCTGATTTTCTTATTTACGCATCCGCCCGCATCTGTGTATTCCATTCCAAGTAACGCTCGCTCATCAACACAACCAGCACAAAATATGTATGCGTAGATGATGATAAGGTACTTCGCTACTACCATACAAGCCTACTTCCGCTCGGCGCTCCCCTTCTTTTGTCTCTCTTCTATTGTGAGTAAATGGTGTGATTTGTAAGCATTATTGTTCTAAACCGTTTATAGCTTTCATTTCGTACACGAAGGGCCGGAAATGCCGGAGTGTAAATAAGGTATTATCGTAACTCGTAACCTATCATCATAAATCTGCCTTTGTTGCTTCTTACTATTCTATTACCTCTAGATACAAGTTTAGATGAGATGATGAGAACACGCACTTTAAAAATGCCATGCCATTCTTTCTTAAAATGTAATGGGAAAAGAAAGTCCCGCTATGTTAATGCAAATGCAAGTTATTATCACGTGATGTTATACCATTATTAATCTTAACCTTTCAAGAATAAAGGACCCTTCATTTTATTATTTATATAATATTTTATTGTTATATAAATCAAGTCAAATCAAATTATTCCATTCCCTCCCGGATTTCACTTCAAGATGTACCAACATCATGCCAATAGAAATTTTGATTTACTTTTAAAAAGATTATAAAAAATATGTTCAACTTTATTCAAAAGTTTTGGCTTTGGCAGCGTATTGTCGCGGATTTACATGACGACAAAAATAAATAAGAGAATGTCGAGAATCGGATATGATACCAAACGAATACAAAACGGTGAATGTCTAAGCAACCGATGATGAAAGGGGGTCATGTTGGAATGGCACATGGCTGCGTTCTGCGTTTATCTGCTCTCATTCCTTTCGACATTTTTTGCGGAAGGAAATCAAGCTAGGCTAGATGTGGAGATGAGTTTCAATTTTCAAATGTTGGGAAAACTAGTTAAAAATACATTTTATGACATTATGAGAAATATTTTCACTTAGGCATGATTGATGATGAATGATGTGCGACGAATCAGGATGCTCAACTGACATTGTGCATAGATGCATATAGACTTTCAGAATGTAAGCGAATTGGAAAATGGGAATTGGTTGGTTTGTGTATAATATAATGTGCATGGTCATTTGCTGAAGAAAGTCTTGTCTATTCCTTTTTTAAATCGGTCCATGGAAATTAACCAACCTTACTTAACATTTTTTAAATTTTAATTTTAGCGTTCTCATAAACGGGACAAGAAATTGCTCGTATTCCTGCGTGAATACAAAATGCTTTTCCCTTAGCCACCACAAAGCCATAAATTAAACACCCTATACTAAACAAACCCTAAACAAAAATAACTCCGTTCAGCATTCGTCTTCCATCGATCAGATCACCTGCACCTAACCGAAGATGGAAAAAAGTGATACGCTAATAATGGCTCACTGAATACAACTAGGTAGCATGGTCCCACCAATCCCATTTATTGTCGTTCAATGTTTGTTTCATGTACCTGGTATTTGTTCTTCGCGTAGGAGAAACCAAATCAAGCTCATATTGGATTGAATATATTTTCAAATATTTTGACTGTACAAATTAATATCTTATTACTTCTTATCGTATTATAGGTTATTTAAATTGCTTTGAAATAAAATTGATCGACCGATTCATCAGTAATACAAAATATTTTGATTGATTATGAAGTCCGAAAATTAATTACAATATTCATATTCATGGTACAAACTCATGTGGCATAATATTTAACATTGTTTATATCATTAACTGCATGGAAAACAAAAATGGAACTAACCGAGTTTTTTGGTGATGAACACTACTTATACCTCCGGCAGCAGCAACCGTGCCATTTAATATGTTCACCGCAGAGGAAGATGTTAACGTTGGCATTGTTCCAAGTGGAAGTGGAAAAGTTTTCACAAACACAAAACAGATAAAGTATATATGACGAGCGAAGTCGTACGTTTTTGATAACACAGTTTACTAAAATAATATCTCCGTGCCCTAGTTTACCAACAGGAGCTTCAAAATTTGCACTGTTACTGTTACAAACCCTTTTCTGCACAACACAATTTTTTTAGTTTGTTGTGGGTACACTCACTCAGGGGAAAATGAGAATAGATGAAAAGTATTTCAGCACTTCATCTAAAATATTTTAGAAGCTTACGCACTCCACTGCGGCACTACTGTTTAAATATACGTAATGTATAAGCAACGGAACATCGGATCCAAGTTCCTATCCTCGTAATGTTAAAAGTTCACGGAACATAAAACAGATTCTGCACCCTTGTGCGGCACTACTGTTTCGTTACACAAGTTCACTCGAAAAAGTTCACCGAGCGATTGACTCAGACAAACAAAAAACGTTCCAAAGAAAGATTATCTCTCTTACTTTGTAACCTTCAAAAGTATTAAAAGTTTCTGTTGCTGCTACTAGTAGTAAGTAATGCAATGCAACGCTTCGAGTATCGCGTGATGGTTTTATGTCTACATGGACTTGACTGTTTTTCACTAATACTTTTTTGTTGTGTTGTTGCAATTCAATATGCGTTGCACCAGTATAATCCGAACACACGACGATATACGTCACCTCATCGTTGTCGTCTTAATTACATGCTTTACTTTTGTTCGTTTGTTTCTCTTATTTCTTACATGTACGTTTCAGTATCAAAAATCAAAATAAATTATCTCGAATCTCGATAGATGATTTACTTTCCTGGTCAAAGTCAAACCACATCCACAACAGGTTTCCTACGTTCGTAAATATAAAGCAGATTGATAGGTAGGTGCATCCAGTGGACGACGATTATTAGGATGATAGGTTGTCGTGATCAAGTTCAGGTGTGTGAATAAAACACTAACGTCATTTGCACAAAAAAAAAGAATATTCTGGAATTTGAATTTGGTATTATATAAAAGGTGAATGGAAAGTTTTCACGATTCAAATTCAAGGCAAAGAAAAAACAGTGGAGCGCTCTGATCTTTCAGAAAATCAGGTTTGCTCTGTTGCAAGGCAGATTCAGATATTCGTAGAGAGGAGGCAAGGGAAACACGATCCAACCAAATCAAAGTTTGAATTCATCTGAGCTGGGGTACTCGTCCTACGGACTAAACTGTCAGATTATGAATAGAAGAGGAATTTGATGCGTAAAATAACATCATGCTTTTACGTTGTAATAAAATCGGGTGGGGAGGCATGTTTTGGTAGTGAGCAAAACAACATGTTTGTTTTACTATTTTTACGGTGATCGGAATGAAAAAAAAACACGAGTTTAAATGAACTGGTTATTATGAGAAATGCAGAGTCGACTCCGCCATTGGTGTACGGACAGGGGCGTTGCAGAAAAGGTCTGGCTTGCGACTCAAAATTAAGTGGCATGCCAAAAAAAGAAACAAACGCAAAAAATTAGAAGTGTTTACTGTTTACATGAATGTTCTTGTATTCTGATGAAAGACTATATTTCTTTAGGTATCGGTATTACTATATCGGTAGTACGTAGTATTATCCAATTTATCCACGTAGTTGTTATGGTGGTTTTTTAAAGTAGCCTGTGTGAGTGTATAGTCTGGCCTGTGGAAAACCATACCAATATACCTAATATTAGATGGCCTTGTTTACTACTCGGACGGATGGAGTTGCTTCCACAGTCTGTTAATTTTTTGTGGCATTCGTCACACAAAGTCTGAGAGTACAACAAATTTACAAGGTTAAAAAGTATTTTTTACAATTTATAGTTGTATCATCTACTAAGATAATTGCCATCTACTCTACTACAGTACTTGAAGCAGATTGGAATGTTTTTAATTTAAACAACTACATTAGATATTGCATCATCACATCAATTGTACACTCATTCACCATTGCACTTGAGTATATTAGAATATTTTTGTAAGTTACTTTTACCGTTCTGCAAACTGCAGTTAAAAGCTGTTTAATTGGCCTGTATCTGTAACACTCCTAATTGCACGTGTTCGCAAACGCCAACCATATGTGCTTATGACGATGGAATATATACCACTGCACATGTTTTGCATTATATTTGTTGACAAGGGGACTCTGATGCAGTTATTAAAATCATGATTATAATCATTCCTCCACCGAATAAGAACAATAAATAGTGATTATCTCCAAGCCAAAAACATCCCAGCAATCAAATTGCTCTACCATGCTTCTTAATTGCGTGTGTTATTGTTTTTATTTGGTCTTTCAACTTTTTTCATTTTTCACCTGTTCAAAAGGATTCATTTTCTTTTCAACGATTTCATCAACTCAACTCGTGCACTACAACAACGTTGACCATATACCACCATGACTTGTATTTACAGTGGCAGTAAAAAATCAAATCATTAAAAATATAGCAATTTTAATTTTATTTAAAAAGATTGGTTTGGTTTATTATGCAACCGGTTCAAGTTCGAAATGACGACTTATATGTGGCATATATGCTACAACCGTAAAGGGTTGTAACGTTGTTGTGGTAACTTAACGGCCGTCGTCGTCCGTCACCGTTGATTAGATGACGATAACAACTTCATTTTATTTAATTTCTTTACGAAACTTGAGATTTTCTTTAAAGCATGCGAATCTGTAGACCATGGGCAAGAACTATTTAAATATGTTGGCTGACAAGAGCAAACACTGTCTGCCAACTTCACCAGCTCACCATTAGTCACCTAGCTTGAAATTGCCCAGAATTAGGATAACGTTTACGTATTATAGGTCAGTTATTGACATCAATAAAACACTTTCAACTATCGTCAGGCAATGCTAGAAAGTAACAAAAACATGGTATACTGACGATTATATAGTTAGATTATCAAAAGCAAGCATAAAAAAGCGATACAAGCTAACACACCGATAATAATACCCACCCGAGGGAACTAAAAGGGTTTAAAATGTCATAACAGTAAAACAGATTTTAGGTTCATTCCTTGACAGAGTTGTCGCAGGGGTTTTGTTTATTAGTTCGCAGTGCAGAAGTAGTAGAGTAGTACCATATATCGGTATTGCCGACTCGGCAACTAATTTATTCTGACCAGCTCATCTCATTCATTATTAAGGATCTCGCTAGATCTTTTATAAAAATGGTCGTCGTGTCTGGTCCTTCCGTCCGTCCTCCCGTCCGCCCGTACCCAGATTCTTGTGTATGTACGCTCTAACTTTTGAAAGGAAATGAATTTTCAAATTCTGTTTTCGCCAATACCGTAAAACCTGAAATAAGCGCATTCCCTGAAATAGGCGCAGTCCTGAAATAAACGCAGCTGCGTTAACGCTGTAAAAATTTGATAGTGCAAAATAAACGCAGCCCTGAAATAAACG
>JAHZNB010005502.1:0-16171 GCA_027744295.1 Callyntrura guangdongensis
GCGGGGGTGGGGACGTGGGTGTTATTAAAACGGAAGGTGGGGGGTTTGCTGTCATTTTGGGTGCGGTTTGCGCTATCGAGGCTAAAGTGTGTAAAAAGCTGAGTTGACTAGGTCGATACTGTGTGGGGAGTTTAGTGGAGGGGGAGGGGGTTGAGCGGTGATATGTCAAAGTAAGCCGAGAGGAGGAGTTCTCCTCTTCGTCGTCCGTAATGGGTTCATACACTGGCTTCGGAATCGAAGAAGGTGAAGTCGCTGGGGATGGAGTATGCTTTGGGGAGTCACCCCCAGTCGCGTCTGTCCTGGCTGTATCCCCCTCCACATTTTCCGTTTCCATCACAACCGTCTCTGAACTTTCTAAAGAATCCTTGGACACTGGTCGAGGTTCGTCGGTGGGGGCAACGTCTTCATCCTCTCCCCCTTCCAAGGTCGACATAGACTCCAAGTTTTCCATTACCGGTGGTGGAGTCGATTTCGGGGTTTCCTCCAACTGCTGTTTCTGCTGCCTATTCATTTCCTCCACCAACTTCTTAATACTCTCCGTAAACTCCTGAGCACTTTTCAGTTCCTTCCTAGTTTCCTCTCGGATCTCCTCCCACCGTTTATCCTGTTCCCCCATTCTCTCCTTCAAAAGTCGCAGTTTCCTCCAACAACCTTCGAATCCAATCTCACCTCCTCCCACCCCTCCTTTTCTTTCATCTCCCAAAATTTCCACGTCATTATCCTCCTCTTCCACCTCCTTTCCCTCCTCCGTTCCCCCCTTAAACTCCTCTGCCAACAGGTCAATCCTCTCGTACAAGCTGACCATCGATCTCGCCATGTCTAACATACTCACCTCGGCGTCGCATCTTGCCCACTTTTCCCTTTCCAATTTTCCCTGTAACTCCCCACATTCACGCTCCTTTTCCTTTAACCTCTCCTCCAGAGCTGCTGTCCTTTGTTCGGCCACTCCCAACTCCAACTCTTTACGCACCAACTGGTTCACCACCCTCCCTAACCTCTTCTCCCAGTCGGCTTCCACTCCTCCCATCCAAGAGAACTCCTCTTTCCTCCGCGGTGTCTGCATCCCATTTTGTCTCCCCGTCCGTCCCTCCTTTTCCTCCTCCACAGACTCCTCCAGTCCTTCCTCTTCATTCATTTTATCCTCCACAATCCACCAAAACTTCGCACTAAAAAAATCTCTAACTTCCCCAAATTTTGTCCAAATTTCTTTTCACTTCGGCCGTCCAACTATTCAATTTTTTCTCTTCTACGACGTATATTTCCCTCGGTCTTTCCTTCACTACTGCTTCACAGTGTGTGTGCCACTTTACTCCACTCTACGACAATGTTTCCATTCCCCACTTGTTTGCTTTTGCCCGCTTTCGCAACACTTATTTTTGACTTTTTAGCTTGACGGCTGGTTGACTTCTCCTCTCTGCTTGTACATTCCTTTCTATCAACTTACCACCATTATCTTACTACCGACTACTGACCATTACCCAGAATCAAGTCGTGCCTTTTAGTCCAGCTATTTTTAAACTTTGGTTTTCCTTGAACGTTGCCTTCTCTCCTTCAAAAAACGACAGAGCAGCTATACTACCACCGACCACCGCAACCGGCTTTTCTGCAGTACTGCTGCTACAAAAGTAGCAATGGTGTAGGTACCTTAATCCTTTCCATACAACACCAGTTACTCACTGTCCACAGAAAACACACATGAAAAGAACGGCCTGTTGGGGATAAAAAGTAGGTCTGTTTTCTTCTCGGCTGTTCTATGCTACGTAAACACACGTACAATATGCTATGATGATGATGATGATGATGATGATGCTGATAAGTGGTGTTGTTGGTAGCTGGAAACAAACGGTAGCATTGATATTGCAACTTTTTTTTCTGTGACGAGTAGAACAACTACTAGAATAGGTTAGGCGTTCATTGCCCTACCAAAATTTGATAGGAAAATGTGTGTTCCACGTATACACGAACGGGAGACAAGCCCAGAGTTACAGGTAATTATCCAAAATGTATTTATCGGTAGAAAGTCAAATGTAAAGGAATCAAGTTTTGTTTAGTTGTTGTTATTGTTATTTTAACGGTACAACAGCTGGAAAATATTAGTTGTCATTGGTTTTTATGATGCACGACACTGCATGGTCACCGGATGGAGAAGGAATTATTGCTGAGTCACTGATGATGATGATGAGTCACGAGCCACCCACGGAAAAGGAACAAAGGTTAAAAAAATTAAGGAAACTTTTCTTGTTGTGGTATTCGAATTGAATAATAAATGACGCAAATGAATCCAGAAGTTTGAAACGATAAGCGATACAGAGTTGATGCTACTGATGGTTGGTTATAAAATGCGCTGCATTTTCTAGCGGGTGAAATAAAGTGACTGGAAATTAAGCAAAAAATGCTTGTAAAACTGCACAGGGATAAATGGTGGAAAGGAATGGAAAGGACGATGCAGAGTGGTAGTTTTAGATGATAAGGTTATCAGACAGGCAGGATATCATGTAACCACTTGTTTATTTGGTCATGGCAAAGGAGAAATATTATTTGATAGAGGGAAAAACTGTGACGCTTTTGCTACTTCGTAGCAGCGCAAAATACGCTGATCGTGAGAGGAGAGGGATAAGAGAGATAAGATAGCGAGGATGATAAGAGTGGTCAAAATGCGAAAAGAGGACAGCTAGACAGATAATTTAAGTGAGACATGGTTTTCAGTGCTGCATTTTGGAAAAGGTGAAATACACGAAAATTAAGTGTGGGGAAGGGGAATTTAGGCACAAAAGTAGGTGTCTAGGAAGACATCCCAAAAGGCAAAAAGCCAGCATGGAACTTGAAGGCATCAGTTCGCTTTCCAACTAAATTGAAGGGGAGGATTTTTTTTAGATGAAGTTGAGAATTAAATTGAAATAAATGAGATTTTTATTGGTAGAAAAGGAGAAATTTACCAAAATATATTTAAGAATGTCCAAACTTTGATCCAAAATTGTGAGCTTCTCGGGGTACGAGGAGGAGCTAACATTTTGTAGCTTTTTGGTATTTTGTCTTGCAGGAAATTTTCCTTGAACAGTTAAATTTGTCTAGTTTAAGTTAATTCTGTTTTTGTTTTTTAAAACCAAATTCCCGCTTTGTTTTTTTAAAGAAACCCTTTCTCGAATGGTATCCTCTGAAATCCAAGGATAATTGTCCACGTGGCGTGTCAAGTGTTTATATTCACAAAAAAATCCATGACGATTTGTCCATTACCCGAATGAAAAATAAATTGTTTTATTGCTCCTTTTAATCTTTTGATCTGTGCAGTTAACAAAAAAATTGTCCGGTTTTGTGGTCACCGTTTTAGTGGTAATGTTTTTTACGACTATGACGACATAACCACGCGATATACCACGGGAAGTCTCATTTCGCCAGAATAATTGTATGTTTTAATATTCTCTGTTGTTGATACAACCAGTGATAAAATGAGACCGGGGCTATTAAAAAATTAAAATGGTGTGAAAGTGTAAACGAAAAATTGTCACGTCATCGAAACCCGGAACCCATTAAGAAAAAACACTTTATTATTTTCTGGCACCCTATCAACTTCTCTCCGGAGAGTAAATCACGCCGCGTGATATTTATTTTCAGATTCACTTTTCATACCGTCACCTGGGGAGAAAATTGCCTTTATTTGTAAATATTATTTTAAATTTCAATATTATTTGAAGAGAGAGAAAAAAAAACCAAAAATATTTTATTTTCCTTTTAGAAATATCTTGTTGCCCCAACGTCTAAAACGACGTTCTAGCTGCTTACACGACGGTGGCGTTATTTTTCTTTGGTCCATTTTAATCTACACGACATACACGACATCACTGCAAATTACTCCGACATTTGTCCCTGTCCCCTAAAATGGCGTTTGCCACATTTACCAAAGGATACGGATACACAGCCCTGAAATAAATATTTTTCAAGTTGCTCTGCAAACTCCAAACATGTTGCTACCACTATTGTACGCACGCCAAGCAAGATTGATTGTTCTCGCCGCCGAGTCGCATTGTCAGGGTAGAGTTACATGAGCAGAGGTCCTTGTAAGGAAACCTCTCATTTTTCACATTTCCCATTTTAAGTGTAGCGATCACTGTACCACTACATAACTTTGGAGTAACATAACCACCATAAAACATGTTTGCGGCCAAAAAAACAACAATGCGCCACACATGCCAATGTCGGAAAATTGCAAAAAAAAATTGACCTTCTAAAAAATTCCCAATTTTCTCTTGTTTTTTTTACCAATTTTCCCAGATGATGATACACTTGTTCGTACCCAAATACTGGCGGGATATGAATTCATAATAAAAAACTGGGTAATGCTAATGAATAACCGTTGAATTTTTTTAAAAAATCCCCTGTTTACAAATCAATGTTAATAGTAATAACCAATAAGTTTATTTTTTTTTTCATTTGTGTATTTTTTTACAAAAAAACGAACCAGAGAAACGACAAAAAACAGACAGAAAAAAAGACAACAAAAATGATAGTTTTTTCCCTTATCACATGAAGAGCACTCCACGGTATTTATTATCAATTATTTACTGGTTACTTTACTAGTATTATTGTTAATATTTTTTTATTACTACTCTACAAGAAATGGTGTATTAGCTAATAGCTATTATACTGGGTGTACGACGACGACGACTGTTTGTGCAAATTTTTTCTTAAATGGTTATTATTCTATAACGGAAATACTTTTCATTCCACAATGTTTATTGCTAAAATAACGAGATAAGTCATCATCATCATCATCATTTTTGCAGAGTACTACACTACGTTTAACCACACACCAGATGGTATATCCTTAATAGTTACACACATGTACACAGACTAAATAAAAAAAATCATTTTAAATATTTAGAATACACGGCCAGTTTATTTACAATGACACGTAGTAGTGAAAGTCAACAAATAAATGTTGTTTGGGGTGGCGGACAATGCACACAGAGGGCAAAGAGAGGATTTACATTTTTTTACCTGGGGGAATTCTTTTACAGGGATATTGTGATAGACAGGGGGAATTAATAATGGCGATTGTAATTAAGAGTGACATGAATATTTTTGTAGTAATTATTGGTATACTTAATTAAGATGTACAGTAATTATTTTTTATTTACAGTCGATGTGTGTGAAAACTTATAGTTATGTGTATTTAATATTTTTTATAATTATTTATAATATTTTTTACAGTTACAGAGAATGGAGCCGCTTAAGTTACAATATTTTTCCGGAGGCAGCAGCGTTAATTTATTCCCGAAGAAAAAAAAACAAAAAAATTACAAAATGAACAAAAAACATGAAAATGGCTTGATTGCAAAAATAAGCAGAAGCGAACAAAGTATTTGTGTGTGTGTGTATGTAAACTTTGTATTGTAAAGTGCAACGTTCACTGTAATACTAACTAGGTAGATTGATATCGTCGTCGTTGTGTATTTACAAAGACGTATTTTGGCGATAGTCTTAATGAATACAAATGGAGCGTATATATAGACAAGGAGGAACTACTTGGTGCCGATCGAGTTTAAGAAACAATTATGAAAATTTGTTAAGAAATCAGAAAAATTTCGAAATTTCTCTGCATGAGTAGCTCAAGATTTTGAATTGAAAACTAAATATATAAGGTTATTTGTTACAGTAATGCAACAACGCACATGATACCTGACAGTTAAAAATTGCGCAGTATAAACTCTCCAAAACGAAGACTTAAGTTAAACAGAAATTAAAACACGTCAAACATCAACTACTGACCAAGTTTTAGTGCACTTTTAAAGTATACTTATTTTCCGTAAGAAACTCAACCGGCACCAAAGTCTTACTCCTTGTAAGTGTATACATTAATAGCACCAAAAGTACCGTCAGTCTAGACCCAAGTGCCAAAAAAGTGTTGCTCTTTCAAAATATTAACCAGAACACAAAAAAACATTTTTTCAGTTATACCGCCTTATAAGACTGCCCGTGGCACTTGTTCCTAGACTGACAAAAAGGGGCAGTATGCAAATGCAAATATGTAGGATGTAAGATTATTCGTAAAATATTTTGTTCTGTAGTAATAAAACCGCTGTTTCAAAACAGCCCTCTTTTGAGATTACAACAACGAAGAACGTCAATCGAGCAACAGAAGTGAAAGAATGCATATGATCGTGAATACCCTCTTTTCTTCTGGCCCATCTTGCTACTCCGTTTTTTTGTACAAAAAAAATGAAACATGACACATAAAAACGTTTTTGGAGCACATTGCCTTTGGGCTGCTGGCACACGATTTAAAACATTTTTTTTCAACGGTAATAATAATAATAATAATAATAATAACAATGGTGTAGATGTGGTTACAAGGCTGGTTTTTTCTTGATTTGTGTGTGTGGTAAAATAATGAACTAAAAATAAAGTAGGAAATATTGAAAGAGGAGAGGAAATAGTTTGCACATTTTTTTCTTCTTTGTCTGGCTTTTTTGTTGATATGAGATCCGACGAGGAGGAAGCACGTGTGCATTAAGTGCTTTCCATTTTTGCGGTTCGACGATCACGATAAAAACGGGGTGCTGGTACAACGACCTACGTCACCAAGGGAAAGATTGAGAGAAATGGGAAGTTGGGGAGAAAAAGAAAAAAATGCGAGAGGTCAGCATGCTTTGGAGTTATCGGTCGTTGGTTTCCTTAGTAAGCGCTGGCATCCAGGCAGGAACTGCAGCATACGGACCGGTAATATTTGTACCGACAGAGTCGAGCTTGGACGACGAGGGCGCAGTTACGGTACTCATCAGTACAGCTGGCGGGTCGATCTGAAAAAAAGGAGTACAAGAATGAGTAAAAAGGGGCAAAAGGGATTTTGAGGTTTTTGGGGACTTACCGTCATCGTCGGGGGACAGCTGTTCTGGGGAAGAGGCGGTTGGAGGACCCCGGGGTCGATAAGAAGAGGAGATTCGACGATGGTCGTGGGATAACGAGGAGGATTGGGAGGGAGACACCAGGCTTGACCCGGGACTTGGAAGAACACCTCCAGAAGTGTCGCGGAACATGCCCGTTGCGTTTTCGTGAGAGGAGGAAGGTGGTAAGTAAGGGGAGGTTGGAGGAACGTTCCCGGTGGCAGAAGGAGTAGCCGGGCTGGTGCATCGGTGTTCATTGCAAGAGCGTCGTTCGACGGGTCTGTCCTTGTCAAAGCAGAGACTGGATGGAAGGGTCCAGTTTGAAGCCCGACAGCTGACGCTTCTCTTTTGAAGACCCCCTCCACACAAGGCGGAACATTCACTCCACTCGGTGGTAAACCAGCGTTGGGGGCAGCGAAGACCAGAGCAAGGTTCTCGTTCGGAGGGTTTACTACTGGCGTCCTCCGGGCAGAAGGAGGAGTCCGAGGCGACCTTGAATTTGCCCCGGGAGAAAATGACACAGAGAACTTGGCGGGTTCTCAGACCAGTACCACAGGTCACGGAACACTGAAAGGAGGCGACAACAAAAAAATGGATAAAATGTTACCTTCAATAGCACCCAAGTTACCGTTTTTAGTGAATCGTCTCACTTCTCCCCAGGGTCCTGCAAACCAAACGTGCTCCCCACAGCTTCTTTCACTGAAGCATTCTCGTTCCCCGGGGGGCCTCCGACTGTCGTCACATTGCGTCTGCATAGAAATCCCTTCCATTTCCAGTCCCTCTTCAGCATCTTCCTGAATTAGGAGGTCGTCATTTATGGCGTTATCCTCACCTCCGTCTCCACCCGCCGCCACAGCTTCTTCGTCAATTAAATTCGTCTCTAGTTCCGAACTCGTCATTCGGCTCCGCTTTTTAGTGTACTGGCTTATATTTTGAAAGGGAGGGGAAGATGCCCCGCCCCCATATGAATAATAGTAGGATAACTTGCCTCGACTTCGCTGACCTTGTTGAGGATGATTCAAACTGGAACAGACGACGTGTCTCGTTTGTAAGCCACTCCCACATTTCTGACTGCACTCTGCAGACCAGTCGCTTACAAACCAATCGACTCCTTCACAAGGCCCCATGTTGCAAGGCGTCAACTCTGCTGGCTTCTCCCCAGCGTCACACTCTGTATCCTGTAATCGCTGTCCAGAGCTTCCTACACAGCCCACAGAGCGTTTTCGAACTCCACTGCCACACTGAGCGGAACACTGGCTCCATTCCGAGGTCGTCCAGTGATTACATTGTCGGGGTAGCGTGCAACTTATCCGAGATTCAGGTCGCTGGTTAAGACACGCACCTTCGGCCACCACCATTTTCAAAGTGGGGCTTACACGCTGCTGACAATGCACGGGTCGAGTGCGATATCCTTCCCCGCACTCCCCCTGACACACGGACCAGTCTCCAATAATCCACTCTGCTGGACATGGCTTGACGTTGCAACGGGTCGTTTGGGATGGAGGCTTGGCTCCTTCCTGAGAACAACGTCGATCGCTTACCGGATTCCCTGCGGGGTGACGCACACAGCGTACCACGCTTCTTTGGAGACCTCCCCCACAAGGCTCACTACAGTTGGTGAAGGTGACCACCTTCCAGGAAAACTTTTTTTCCGAAGAATTTGGACTAATGGGTGCTGGTCCCTCCCTTCTTCGCCCAGCAACACCACCAGTATTCCAGGGATCCGCTCCATACAAAGAGTTGCCCCCTCCTGGAGCAACTGGTCCCCCAGGTACCTCTGGATGCAGTATCTGAGAAGGAAAAGGCGCTATGGCGTTGGTCGCAGAGGCTGGGTGCTGTTGTGGTTGGTGAAGCAACAACGACGACGACCCTGGCGGCGGCGGAAATCTAACATAACTTGCCGGTCGAGATGTAGCCGCTGAAATGCTCGACGACGCTGCCGCGTGTCTATGATGATGCTGCTGCTGCTGGGGTTGTTGTTGATGATGTCCATGACGATGATCCGGCGGAGGGGGACTCAAAAGGGGTAATGGCGCCAAACTATGATGATGACCTGAAAGTTCCCCTTGAGAAGCCACCCCTGGCATCAGATACTCATACTTGATAATCGGATTTGGCTGTTGATACAACACCATTAAGTCCACCGGTTCCAGCATTGGTCCGGGAGCAGTGACCCCTTCCGGATTTTTCAAGTCTTGCCTTTTATACTGGAATACTGTGCCAGCACCGGGGTACTCTCCGGATTGTGACAAGCGCCAATCTCCATTCAAGATGAAGGTGCCATCCCGTCGCTGTAGGGCTACAAGAAAAATTACGCCAAAAATCCCATTACCTTCTTGTCCCGCTCCAAAAAACAGTAAAAAAAATGCACCCATCCCACCTACCTAAGTGATTAGGAGACTTGCGTATCTCCGTAATTGTCAAATTGCACGCTCCCCGGGGGATATGCGCTACCAAGTTGTAGCCCACGTTCAACTGGAAAACATTTTTTAAAAATATATATAAAACGGGAGAGAAAAAAATCCACTTTTTTATCACCCTCCTGGGAATCCATCTCATTAAAATCCTGCTTTGACTCCACTTTTTCGGTAATTTAATAGCGGAACGTTTTTGCTTTAAAAATCATCATCATCAACAACAACATGATCGTCGTCGCCCTGGTTGCCTGCTCTTCCTTGTGGCAGCGCAGCAGCTTTTTACTCGGCTTTTCTCTTTGCTTACCTGCGGCCTGCTAAATATTCCAGACACGACACGACACGTCGAGTTATCGCCTCTGCAGTTGCTGCATTGCTGCTGCAGCATTGACGTCGACATGGTCATCTGACGAGGAGGAGGGTGACGGGAATAATTGGGATGAGGCAACATTACATCCAATCGGCTGTGTGGACAGAGAAAAGCACAAACATTTAAAATAATAATAATAATAATAAGGATGAGAGGAGACGAAGGTGAAATTAATTATTGTAATAAGACACGCCATAATAAATTCACAACGTGTTTACAACTTGGTAATAATAATAATAATGGGGCATAATGTGATGTGGTGGTTGGTGGTGATGGTAACCTGACACCAGCAGCGACCAGCATTTTTTTTTGATCGTCACCACCACAGAGCGAGACAACAGAAGACAACCAAAAAGTTTCATTTTCTGTTTCTCCTTGGAAAAATGATAATAATGATGGGATGTGAAAGGCCATATAAAGAGGGTCATTTAAAATCTCATTATTTTCCCATCATCTTTTATACTGAGCTGCTGTGTGTGATAGTGATGGAGAGGGGACTTGTAGGCTTCTTGGTCTGAGTTTTGGCAAGCGAGGTAGACAAAAGAGGAAAAAATCAACATTGAGAAAAAATAATGTCTTCATTTTTTTGTGCTACGTGTGTGTATTGTTGGCCAGGCACTATTGCTGGAGGGATGTAGGAGTGACAGTTGTCTTGAGAATTGTTGACATGACATGTCATTTAAAATTGTTTTAAAATGACATCTTAAAGTTTCATCAGCATGTCAGCATTAAAGTTATTAAAACAAATGTCATCGGATTTGTGTCAAAATGCTGTGTCATCTCATGTTATCAACAAATGTTGACCGATGTCATATGTGTCACATAACGTCATGTCATTTGTTAGTCAAACCGTCAATCATATTTGCATAAAACGGCCTAGGCCACACCACACCACACCTTTGGCATTAAAAAAAATAACAAAAAATAACTACACGAAGATTTTTAACTGGACATTTCTAGCATGTCATGACAACGATATGTCAATTATTTTTTAATTTAATGACCTCCGTACATCCCTACATACATCACCTTTTACATCTCTCAACTCCAATGTCGCATTTCATTTTATTTTCTCCAACATTTTTTACTGCATTCTCCCACCCCACGACGCTCTTAAAAATGCACATAGAGTTCACAGTGCAGTGCTCACAGAGAGAGAGAGAGGTGTCGTCTATCGTTTTAAAAATGCAAACACGTTTTTTGTATCCGCCACACGTTTGTTTTGTTAATATCGACAACCAAGAAAAACAACCGTGTGAGTGCACCTTTTTGGCAATAAATGCATCTCTCCGCAGAGCAGCAGCCACAGCAGCATCTCTCTCTCTCTCCCTCTCTCTAGATCCCAGATAAATCAGACAGTTTATTTTTTTCTGTCAAGTCCCGGGGCGTTCTGAGATCATCATCATCTTCAAACCATCCTGCTTATACTCATCATCATCACTATCTCTCTGCCAAGTGCAGCCGATAAAAAATGTGCAAATCCGATCAGATAAGATCTTCGACACAAACAATGCAACTCAACTACAATCGATCAAGAGGAGTTTCTTGAGGTCGTCGTCGGAGATTTAACGTGAGAGATTATCTTCTTGTTCTCAAATATCTTCAAAGAAACCCAACACCACCACTACAACAACAACAGCAACTACTACTACCACCACTAACGGTGCCGTCATTGTCGGGGACTGCCGTCGTCCTCGTCTTCCCCCCAAACCAGGCCGGACCACACACGCACACCCACGCAAAATGCACACACACACACATACACACATGTACCTGCCAACCAGGTAATGTGTGTGTCCACAAAAATCTCGATGACGACCCTGATATAGGTGAGGTAGCACTGGTGGTGGGGGCGATCGTGCTGAAAATGATATATTATGGAAGATTCTTTATCGAAAAAAACCATCTCCATCCCCAAAAAATCTTTTAATGTGCCTCTCTTTAACTCTCTCTCTCTCTCTCTCTGGCGCTTTGCAAAAAAGGAGGTTGCATTACAGACGACCACCACGACAACAACGATCACCATCAACAGAGATCCCAGAAAAACGCAGCAAAGATTAGTTTTGTCTTCTTAACATTTTTTTTTACTCTCAAACATTTTCTTTTCAGGATTATTATTATTGCTCTCTGTTTGGGTTGACGCGCGGATAATATTACTTGGCGGAGGAGATGGCATAAAATGATAGGAGGAGGATGATACGAGCTGCATACACAATTTTTCCTACATTTTTCCTCTTTTTTTCTGAGATGACCAGGCTAGTGATATAAACAATGCGAAAACATTTTGCGATGCGAATTTTTTTTTCTTGCTTTGTACATTTTACTCTGAATGCTGGCGCATAACTGGGCATAAAAAATGTAGGTAGGTATATTCAGCAATATGTACGTACCTATTATGATTATTAAGTTGCCATGATTACTTATTCTGTTTTTCTGAAGGGATTACCATTTTTAAATTACGAAATTATTGCCGTTTTGGTGGTTGACGATGAAGATGGAAGACGATGGTGAGGGGAGTCTGGCAAGAAGGGAAATGGAGGAGGATGATAGGTAGTTTGATTGGGTCCGGGAATCCTTCGTTTTAGCATTCATTGTGCCAGGCAATGAATATGTAATGAGGAAAGGTGAGAAAGCAACCAGCGAAACTGTCAAAGACGACGCGTACAGAGGAGAAGAAGAAGAAAAAAAGAAGAGGAACCTCTTGTCAGTTTTATTTTCTTCTGTCAGCCTCATTATAATATAATGGCTCAGTGATAAACGACAAGAGAGAGAGAGAGAGAGAGAGAATGACGACGATGACCTAAAACTCCGGCTGCTGGTGACGCGCTGGTGATGATGATAGTGATAGTGTGTGCGAAAGAACCGCAGTAAAAGTAGGACCATAACCAGGGTCACCATTCACCTCGGCACCACCACCACCACGACGACTGTACCGTGTGGAGAAGAAAATGGCATTGTTGTTTGAGAGAATTTTTTTTGTAGCACTTTGCCAAATATGGAGGTTCATTTTCCACCTTTCAAATCAAGATAAACTGCGTGTTCGTAAGGTACGTGGATACATTAAATGACTTTGTTCACGAGGGGGGATGGGGGTTGTAAGAGGATGAGGACGTGATGAGGAGAAAAGAAACAAAAAGGTAAAAACGTAATTAATATTAACGATCCGGCGTGGTAGGTGCCCCGAAGTGGGATATCATCATCATCGTCATCACACACACACAGCACCAGTGGGACATAAGGCGTTGCATTTGAAGAGACAGAGAGAGGGGAAAAAAATTACGTTTAGAGATGACGACTCTCTGCCAACATTCTTGGCTACCGCAGTGCGAAATAGAAGTGAAAAAAATGAAATATTAGATTTCTTTGGGCTGACTGCTGATGTGATGGTGATGGCGTCGTTGTCGTCGTCGCTGTTGTCGTTTTTAAGGACGTATCATGTCGACGATCACACAACCTTTTAATTTTTTTGGTGATGGTAGCACATTTTTGGGACATTGACTCAAATGAGTTGTTAAAGAGAAGAGAGAGAGAGAGGAGGAAAAAAATTCCCCTTGCCTCCAGTCCCAAAAAAATTCCCGTCATCATCATGATCATGGTCATCGCCATTTTGTAGTTTAAGACAAGCTCTCTTGTTTGATTGACGAGAGAGGTTTATTTTTTCACGAGCACCCTGCTAAATAGTTCTAATGACCTTTCCTGGGCGCTTGTCAGCTCTGAAAACCAAACCATTTTAGCGCATTCGCACATTCAGACACACACAGGATATTTTTTTCAGGATCATTATCATCATCATCATTCTCGTTTTCGATTGATGATCGTCCTCGTCGTCGTCATTTTTATGGTCGTCCCAAAAGCGTCATCTCCAATCTTGATAGTTGTCGTTATCCGTAACATTATTAGAAGAATAAATAAGTCAAGTTAAAACTGGAGTCCGTTGAGGGCGCTTGTCAGCTCTGAAAACCAAACCATTTTAGCGCATTCGCACATTCAGACACACACGGGATATTTATTTTCAGGATCATTATCATCATCATCATTCTCGTTTTCGATTGATCATCGTCGTCGTCGTCGTCATTTTTATGGTCGTCCCAAAAGCGTCATCTCCAATCTTGATAGTTGTCGTTATCCGTAACATTATTAGAAGAATAAAAAAGTCAAGTTAACACTGGAGTCCGTTGCAAGATTCAGATCAAATTATTGCTTTATCCACTTCTTTAAAATCCTAGAACGCCAGAATCTTTAGAGAAATGTATAGCTAGTAACTCAGTTTTAAATTTAAGAGGCGTCTAAATTGCTCAAATTCAAAGTGTACTAAAATTAAGCTTAATATGAATTATAAATAATTATTCCAATTGTAATTAATAATATTACAACAAATAGGTGATACCTGGCACTGGATGGCGGGTGGGCTTTAAATGTGGAAACAGTAAGGAGGAAGAAAATTGATGGTTTAATTTAATAAGAGTTCTTTATGAAAGAAAAATATATTTAATATATTTTTTGGCTGTGGGGGCATATTAATGGCTTCACCAGTTTAATGGCTGACTGTTGTTGTGGTAGAACGAAAAAAGATTCGAATGGCGTCTCCCTTTCTGCAGCTACGCACTTTGGAGCCATTGACAACGACCGACCGTGATAGTGATGATGATCATCATCATCATTCGTCATTCACCTACAGTTGCCGTAAAGACTTGAATAGTAGCCGGGGTATATTACGAATGAAATATTTTTTACGCGTTGCAATATTTCGGTAAGCTTGATACATGAAAGTGAAGCAGACATTTTTAGACCCGGGCAGAGATGTTAGTTTTTACGGTGTGATATCCTGCTGGTGGTATATTGAGGTAACGTGCGGGGTATGACCTAGTCGCATTTGTACATATTTGACTTTGAGATGCTGATCATGACGAGCAAATAAAGAGAAGCCACTTTTTTAAAATAAAAATATAAGCAAATTTGACAAAAAAAATTGCGCAATAGTAGAAATCTATAGAGAGCGGTATATCTTTTGAAAACATTTTTTCCGAGTATCTACCCACACACACCTTACAACACGCCTGTTTATTTCAGGTACACGTTTTAAAAAAATTCTCTGATACAGAAAGAGAGAGATAGATAGAGCGAGAGAAAAATTGCAAGAACGCTAAACCCATTTTGCTTCACTGCTTATCTCTCTATCTCCGCTTCAGATTTTTTTGTGTTTTAGGTGGTCTGCTAGTCTGCTACTGCACAGTTGCTGCCTGCAAAAAAAGAGTAGAGTGGAGAGCAGCAGCAGCAACAGCAGAGTAGCAGCATCTTCTTTTTTTCTGATTGATTTTTGCAATGGCAACTTTTTAACAAGAAGTGTCATGTCGTGTCGTCGTGTACAAATAATTGATCTTGTAAAGGATAATGGCTTTTTTAAATACACAAAAATGCAAACACACACGCCATGTGAATGTAAGCGTTTTTTGCAAGAGATCCAGGCACAGCGGAAGAGGGGGTCAACAGTGGGATAATTTTATCCTGTAATTTTAAGTTTTAATTCAACAGCATATTATCCTGTAATTTTAAGTCTATAGCAAATCTACAAATGTTTGCATGGCTGTAGACTACGGAAGAGGGAGGGACGGGGTGTAATTATCCCAACGTGTGATAAAGTACGCTCGGAAACAAAATTATTTGTTAATTCACAACATTATACCCCACAACAAATTTATCTATTGCAAGTTGAATTGGTAGTAACTCAGGTTTAAATTTAAGAGACGTATAAATTGCTCAGAATTCAGAGTGTACTAAAATTAAGTTTTTAGAGGGGAATTTTTTCTCCCGTCCCCCCGTTTCCGCAGTTTGTGTATGGTTTACTGGTGTTGTTTGCAGCCAATAATTTGCTCCCGTGTCGACAGGAAGGGAGATGCGTAGTAGCAAGAAAATGTGTGTTCAAGTCAATCAAAAGACCATTTCCATTGTCAGACGGGAGATTTATGAAAAGAGGCACTCTATTTGTTTTGTAGTTTGCAGCTGAGGAGTGTTTAAAGAAGAAGATAAAATAAAACAAATAAAAAGCAAATCAATTGATTTGCGCAATAATTTGAAAAAAATGTAAATTAGTAAATTTGGTGTTTTTTAAAGGGGACTACTTACAACACAAACAACAAAGCCAAGTCACTTAATAGGCATGTGGAGAACTGATTGTCTGTCCGGCTGTTTCATAAACCGGAAAATTTATATTTATGATGGACCAGAGGGGCGATAAGCGTCACCTGTTCTGACAACCTGTTTTGTGTTTTAAAACGAGATATTTTTTTGGCACTACGCCATACAGTCGTGAAATTTTTAACGAGAACACTAATCACTTTATTTTCTCGATTACGAGGGCGACGACGCCCAAGAAATTACTGAGGGACGTCATTACTCTCTCGTCATTTTTAGTCGCCAGTTGTGTTTAGGCGAATTTTTCCGCACTTTTTGTAGTCTGAATCTCCGGGCATTCCTTTATTGTGTCATTGTCGCTGAAAATGACTACA
>JAHZNB010005503.1:0-23346 GCA_027744295.1 Callyntrura guangdongensis
TATTGATACAGTGAAAAGGCTTACACACGTTTGTTACACGCGTACTTTATATACCGGGAAAAGTAATATCTCGTTGTAATCTGCGGGAAAATGGGTAAATACAATTTTTTTAAAAACTTTAAAAAAACTCAATGAATCCACGTTATATACGGAAGAGTCGGTAGGAACACTAAGAAATTTTTGTTTTCACTCAGAAAAACACAAAAAAAAACTTTTGAATCGTTTCAGAAAAAAAGTATACAGAGTAAATAAACGTTTTTTTTAAATGGTTTCATTATTTGTACT
Organism: Callyntrura guangdongensis; assembly: GCA_027744295.1. Classification (NCBI taxonomy): domain Eukaryota; kingdom Metazoa; phylum Arthropoda; class Collembola; order Entomobryomorpha; family Paronellidae; genus Callyntrura; species Callyntrura guangdongensis. Next base: position 286 of record JAHZNB010005503.1, read on the forward strand.
GTCGCTGTGACAGTACAATAGGTTTCCTGGGGTTTTATTGTACATTTTAAATAGGACTGGTGTGTGTATGTATTGGCATTTGCAATTACTACAGGAAAGAAGAGAATGGCACAGTTTTTTTCCCTAACAGACTGAGGATAAAACCGGGTATAAAGAGACAAGTGAGAAAAGACGAGGAATAAACCCTTCCCAGTTTGCCTATTTTGACTGCTACTGCTGCTGCGTGCGACGCAGCGCAACACAGTAAATAAATATTTGTCTGTTGGATTTCCATAATTGAAAGTGAAATGTAATAGAGACATAAATTTTCCACTTGTCAAGCCATTCGGAACATTACTCATCCGTACAAGCAACCTGGTTATGTACCGTCAGAAAATGGTATCTGTAAAGGTAGTGGGCTTTTGAAACAAAAAAACTTTGCCAGTTCTTTTGTGATACATATTTTTTTCTAGTCACGTTTTTCACTGGAATGTCATACTGCTGGTACATATAATGCATCTTAATACGGATATATTTGTGCACGTTTATGTAATATCAAACCTAGTATAATATCGGGTACGCTCCGACTTACCATTTGCGGGGTTTAGTTGGCAGAGAAAAAAATAAAAGAAATGAAATATTTTTCTCCTACGGAAAATTTTTCACAATTTTATTTCATTTTTGACGGCATCCTCTTCTTCAAGACCACCACAATTCAACTACTCCCATACTTTCTCGTATCTAAGCATTCCCGGTACACGTGTCCATGTAGGTCTACAGAAGACTTTTGTTGTAATCATATTGTACGAAAAACAGTAATAATGGTAGTATTATGTGACGGCGTGCATTGGCCACGTTTTCATCGTCATCTTGGGATTTTCCCGTCTTGTATACTTTCCATAAGTGATGCATCATAGTGGTCAGAGTAGAAGAAATGGAAAAAAATCTTTGAGAAAACTCGCTCAGACAGATAATTCAAAAATGGAGACAGTGTCCATTTGTTTTTCTTTCTAGTCTCGTTCCCCAACTGCTTTACTAGTTTTCTTTGTTTGTAAACAATCTTTAAACTTTGCCGTTCGATGCTCAAAATTGGTACTCGAATGGTAATAGATTCACATATTTGCGTATGAAGGCTCGGTTCAAAGCATACGCTTTTAATCCTATTTCACTGTCATACCACCAGTGCCTTAGTAGGTACGGTATTCACGCATACATATATTATGCTGTAATGATTTTGTTTAAAATGACGTTCTTATTTGGTGTTTGAGGGCTCCTTTAGATTTTTTTGGGTTTCCTGATATATGCCATATTCACATAAACTTTAAAATAAATGTATAAATACTTAAATACCTAACTGCGCTTGTATGTATTTACAAAAAAAGGACAGCACGAAACTCTTCTCATCGAATTTGCGCTTTCTAAAAATTTAATATTAAGGAACGACGCGACACGAATATCTTAGAAAAACATTCAATTCCGAAAAACATTTACGACGTTGTGGGTGAGCTGATTCTCTCTTTGTCGTAAGAAGTCAAAGGCTTCATTAAATAAAAAGGAAGATAATCATGTTATGCAGCCATTTCTGTTATTATTAGTTTGTTTATTTTCAACGTTTTTCATCAATCAAGCTGGGTGAACTGACATATTGGATGTGATGCCGATAAGAGGAACAATGTACAATCATAATGCAAATTTATTAGTTTTCTTTATTAAAATTGTTTTTTTTTTGGCCAAACGGGAAACATTTGGTACTCTGTCAAAATTGAGTACTGTATAAATGTTTGGCCTGTTTCTCACATTTAATTGTAGACTTTTTGCGCGTTGTCTGAACACATTTTTTACAACATTATTAACGGTTGTCTCACATTTTTCGCTCTACAACAAACTTTCAGATATATGTGAAAGGTCGTCGTACATGAAACAATAGAACTGGAATCAGGGTATAATTGGACAAGTCCTTTTTAAATCAACTGACCAAAACACTCACATTTCTTAGGATTTTCGAACATTTTGGAAAATATAATTTTCAATTCCGTTTTTAATTAGCACGCCTGTTACTGGCAAGTTTTTTTCTGTCACCTTTCTATTTATATGTGTGTATCTCTGTTTTCTTTTCATTCTATACAGAATTACAGAATGGACACCATGGTGTCAACACAAGTAATTCTGTTTTTGTATTTTTTTCGCAAATTTGAAGTGGCTCAAATTTACTAAATAAAACTTTTCTATTTCTCAATCTCTCGCTACACCACAGTAATAATAGGAATTGTAATTTTCACGTAAAGAAGCTACGTAGGTATTCAAAATTTCTCAAATAGTAGCAAGTATTTATACTACGTAGCAGCAAAAACAAAGCGAGAAAGCAAAAAAAAAAGAATGGTTAGTCGACGGACAATTCAAATGTGATAAAATGTGAAATACGTTGTTGGTTGTGCTTGGTTGGTCTCAGTTCATTTTCCTTTTCCCTGCTTACTTACGTACTCACCACTGCTTACCGCTTACAGACTATTTGGGACCAACTTGCATTTACTCTGGAAAGCGTTTTTACGTACTTAACATCCACCACTGCTACTGCTATTTTTTTGTATTCCAGTCGGCTTTCTTAATATTCACCTCTAGTTGGAGGATGACATTAAAATTTCATCACACAATCCTTCCCTGTACGACTACTTTTCATGCCTCCTGCTTTTTCTCTCTCTTTCTCATCGTCTTTCTTGTTTTCTGATGAGAACATGGGGAGAAATACTTTACGGCTTGGTCGTCTTTCCCCAAAAATTGTTAAAACCTCTGCACCTACTTGTATAAAAACTATTCTGTTTCTGTTCACACACCAAAAGGAATCTACATGTTTGCTTTCATATTTGCTTCTTGCATGATGGAAGACTGTCGATAATTTTTTTAAAAGCTTTTTGGGTAATGGTAAGGATTGTCCGTGGTGGAAGGTATGATTTCACAAGAGACATTTTAAAATTATCGACTCATTCGCACGTAGCTACTTTTACACGTACTACGTACAACTTATCTATTGTTTACTGCAAGTCAAATGTAATTTTTGTTCGTTTATAACTGATTGTTAACTAGCAAAAAATGCTGAAAATTTTTTTCCCCAATTTCTACAATTTTTGAGAAAACGTCAAGTTGTAGTATTTAAAACATCCTTGACGACCACCTTGCCACTATTCCAATCCCTCTCCCGCAAGCATGACAACTGACGCCTGGTATGAAACTGGGGAACAATTATGAATATTCAAATTGATCAAGTGTGACGGCTGCACAGTGAAAATAACAGCCCATATCAAAAATAACAAAGAATGAAAAAGTGCGAACTTCTGAATTCGTTTAGACTTTTGCTGCTGGAAAAAATTGACTTGTCGGACAACCCGCAGCACATAACATGCAAGAGTCTACGATAAAGGTACCTAGTAAATACCTTCAAATGATACCAAGTCCTACACGAACTCTAGCTCTTTCTACCAACGGCAAAACAATGAAAACGTTTTTCAGAAAGGCCGAACAACCTCTCTAGTAGTATTTTTTGTATAAAAAAAAGTTTGTAAAAGGGACGGAACTGCTATATCTTTTCTAGCCACTATCCAGAAAAAAATTTATATTCTTCTCGAATAATACCTCATATGTATTGACATTTAAAATTTATAATTTCTTCTCAGCTGGTGGTAGCAGTGCAATCGGAAGCACTTTAGAGAATTCTTTTTTACTTCTTATTTCTTCTTCATAAAAATACGGGAGAATCGCAGCAACGTACGGGTTTTTACATACATATGAGCAACATGGCTGATTCACACTTTCAATTCAACAACACATTTTATACATCTCTTGTGCTCTCTCTCAATTTTTTTTTTCGTCGTGTAAAAATATGCTCATTCAATTCATGTTTTCTTATTCTCAACACACAAGAAGTCTGCCTTTTTAAGTACTTTTCCGACACTCCGCTACCATCACCACCACTACCACCACCGCTTTGTAATGTACGATAGACCATTATAAACATTGAGTGAGTAACTATTATTATGGATAGATATATGTATACTATACCATTTTTTCTTACTTCATCGTGTGAAATAGGTGGAAGTTTTCTATTTTTTTTCCTTTTTTTTCGTCTTCTGGAAAAAAGGCATCAAGTGAATTTTTCATTGCTCAGGGGGTTCATTAGTTGATTTCTCTACAGGTTTCCCACATTATCCTTATGCAATCCTCTAGTTCAAAAATTGTCTAAAGATTCCCCTACTGCTTCTGCTGTTACAACAGCCAGTACCACTACTACCACCCAAGTAGAAAAATAATAATAATATTGTATCTATCCATATGGTACAAGGTTGGTGCATGGAAGAAACGCACACGGCCGTGTGCCCATATAATATAAGCATGTACCCATGCACGGTTGCAAAAGAATAAGAATGGAAGCAATGAGAGAATGGAATAAGTAAGTGGGAAAGCATCGTTATAACTACTTTTTTATAGGGCTCAATTTTTTCTGCCTTTCCCTCGTCTTTTGTTTTTTAAAAGACTTTTACTCGTAGAGATGAAGCCAGGTCAAAAAATTATTTGTACACCAATCAAGTGTTTAACATCACCGCTGAGAATGGAATTACTTTTTGTTTATAGGGAAAACGAGGAGAAATAGCAGGAGAAGTGGTGGTGGTGGTGCTACCATTTTGGAAAGGCAGAGAAAAATTGGTTGACATGCAAAGCATGGGCATGGACTTGATGGGACTCTGGTGGCGGTGCTGGGTTAAGAAAAAAATTCTTTTGAAAGTAGAGAGAATAAAATGCTGGTAAGATGTACCTAAAAAATGTATTCAAAAATATACTTACTTATCCCTACTTACGGACACTATAGTAAGCCGTCGGGCCGTCGGAATTGAGAAAAGCTGGTACTAATTTGTGTTTACGATCAGAGAAATTAACAAGTTGTGCGTTAAAAGGAATAGACATGTTTAAAAAATAGAGTTTCAGATGTGTGGGATTGTTGCCAACTTATTTACTTGTTTAAATTGAAGAGTTTTACTTTTGGGAGAAAAACGGTATAGTACAGTGGGGGATAAAGAGCAGTAGAAAGCATGGATGGATGGTGGGACCCTTTTTTGCTTTTTTTTCATTACTCTTCTGTTGGATTTAGTTGCACTGTACCAGTTTTGAGCTTTTGTTTAACTTGAAAAGGGTAATTTATTATTTATATTCATTTGGACTTCAGAGGCAAAAACACTCATCCGGGGGATAAATTAAATCACATTTTATGAGCATCCAACGCTAAAACATTTCAATGCACCCGATGCTGAAAATTATGTATTTTCTTCTTAAAAATGGCAACAATATAGCAACTCTGATGAATAACACAACCGGAACCCTAAAGCTGCTAAGTTTGTACCGACTTGAATGGAAAGTTAAAAAAAGACTTGTTACAGTTAGTCAGACACAGTTAGTTACCAAACTTCCAACGTGTCTATGCAATTAGCCCTAGAGGATCATAATGTCCTCCTGTACCCGTTATACTTTTACAACTGCTTCTGCTTATTCCTCTGCTCTCTCTGGTGAACTGTTGTAATATGCCAGATAACGTCGGAATCATCTACCCCTACCAACAACGTGAGTGTCATGCATCTCTATGTATGTAACTCAGAATCAGTTATGCGAACTTCCGAACAGATTAGTTTGCTAAAAAAAGTTAAACTTCTTTTACCGAGAAAAAATAACGAAACAGCAATGACGAAGGACGATGACAAAAGTATATACATTTTCCACTTGCTCGTGTATGTACGTACATGCAATAGGTACATACGTACTCATTCATTGTTGTACGTGTGCTCTTTTGCCAGGAAGACGACGGGGAATAGTAGTGACGGCTATTAAATTATGAACCATGTTACCCTGAATTTAAATTCCCTAAAGTCTGTCATAAAAGGCTGCTGTGAAGGAATTCCCAAAGATTCTAATGGAATCCGGCCGATTTTCAAACTATATTTCCTGTTGGAATTGTGTTGTTGTTGGAAAATGCTCCTGATAATAATTTGGAAATTGTACAAAGCCTCCTTGTCTATCTTGTCTGGTGGTAGTATTTCTCTAGCCTGCTCTCTTTCTCCTCTTCTACGTCTCCCTTTCCCTTCTGCCGTCAGTCTGTTCTGCATACCTAACAGCACTTTTCCGGTTTCCGTTGGCTTTATAAGTGGTGGTACAGTAAGGTATACTACAAAACTCCACAACTAGTCACTCACTACATAGTAACATACCGAAAATAGTTGTATAAGAATGTATTATGTGAAAACTAGTTAAATTATTAACCATTTTAGTATTTTTTTACAAAAAAAACTGTTTAAAACTTCTTCCTACAAAAAAACGTATACCATCATATTGTGTTTTTTGTGTAGTTTAAGTAAGCGTAAAAAATTGTAGTGGGAAAGAGTTTAAGCAGATTGACTGACTTGTGAGTGAGTAGCAGCAAAGCAGCACAAGAGCAAAGCGCTCCCGTATTTGCGAACTTTGCCACATCTCCGTTGATCATCAGGCCGTCGTGAGTATAAAAAAATCCATCGTCTAGTAAATAAAAAGGCGAAACTGACTGACTGACTGACGTGAGTTACTGTACATATTTTCCTGCTGTGATGCATTCACCTTATTTACTTATTACCATGTTGTTGTTTTTTCTTGGTTGCTGCTGTACATTATGTCAGTCCTTCCTGTTACGCTTTATTTGCCATGAGGAAAAAAAAATTAGGAGTACTGGTGGATTTTTTTGGTGTGGAAGCTGAAAAGAAAGGGTTGGATTTTTCCCAATGATGCCTTGAAGGAAATCAAAGGACTTGCATAAAAAAATTGTTGGGTAGCTCAGCTCCCTCCAACTTCTCTCCTTCTCTCTCCCCGCAGTTCAGACTCCCAACAAGCCATATAAAACATTGCATAATGTTTCCCTAGCTAGCTGAAATTGAATTCTAGGAAGACGAAGAAGGAAAAAAGTGGCATGGCATTATATGCGTAGGAAAACGGCATGTTTTTTCATGTGCAGTAAACGGTAGGTAGACAGATACGTGTACATTTAAACCTAGTGAAGCTGTTTGAGGGAGAGAAGAGAAAAAAAGACAAGCGAACAAGCAAATAAGTGGATAGATGGACGGATGAACGGACGTGGGACATGCTTTGCTGTTTTTTCTCTCTTCTTTTCTTTCCTTTTTTTGATGTGCCAACAGCGTTAGTTGCCACGTGCCGAAGCAGTAGACCATGAAATCCGACCGGATAGCGTGCACTAACATTTTTGGTTTTCTACATCCTGCCAGTTCTGCCCACCTAATTTTCATTAGTGTTCCAGTGCTTCATAAGTACATGTAGGTACTTAGAGTTACCATCACCAAAATACTAACTAAGTATTTGTCACTTGACTGTAGTGATGGTGATCAGTAGAAAATAGGAAAACAGGCAGTGTTAGGCTCAATCGAGGAGCAACCAGTAAGCTATTGGAATTGTTTAGGAATGAGAACCTTTAAAAATGTTACAAAATCGTCCGTCCTGGTCGCCACTCGCCATCCAACAACAGCATCACAAACCAAAAAAGGAAACCAAACCCAAGATACTTTACCGATTTTGTGTTGTGGGTGAGGTTAAGTCATTTAAAAAATTTGGATAAATATATACCTCCTAAGTATTTTAAGCACTGTGTATTGATGTTACGTGATGTACAGCTACCCTGTAAAAAGTTGGTTAAATTGTATTTAAAATGCCGTCTAGTATTTATTTACGGAAGGGAAAGGGTGAACAGGTCGTTAGATCACTTACATTACCGGTGACTCGTCATAATATGTTCCCCCGGAACAATTCCTTTTATTTTTAAGACTATTTATTACGCAAATGAAATATTCGTTAAATTGTGCATACCAGTATTTTTTTTCTTCAAGTCACGCATCCAGTTTACGATCACGCTGATGATGAGTCAACTCGTTATTTTGAGTACACGTCTATAGAACAACACAGCATGTCTTTGTATTGACGGTAGTTGGTGAAGGTAATACTGATGATGATTCATCATCACCCTCCTTCTTAACCCATTCACTTTGCGGTTCTATCTTGATTCTCTCATTTTTTCAAAGATACATTTTTATATTTTCTACATAAAATAATTTTCATAGGGCCATAAGGTGCCCTATTGTCATCCGTTACCAACACGCGTCAGATAAATTTGCAGCGGGTGGCAGTGTGCTGCTGGTGCTTCTCATGCTCATCTTTTTTCCGTTTACACAAATGTGTAGTGGTAATAATATTAATAGTAACCAACCATATTTTGATGTAGAGTTTTGTTCACCCACTATACTATCAAATGTTTTTTACTACTTCTTGTCGTGCAAAGAATTTGCATGTTACCCAACTTGCGGTAAGTATTCACCTCCACGCGTGCTTAACTGGTTTTTTTGATCAAACACTGATAACCAGCTGTTAAGCAGCTCTTCTCCGAAAAAAAAACATGCAGGCCGCAAGAAACAAACGCTATGAGACTACGGCTCTGTCAGTAATGGGACTATCGACAATGAGATGGATAAACAATCGGAAGTGGAGCTCTTGAAAAAAATGCAATAATAGTTTATGTTGTGGTTTCACCCTTGCTCCATTTCCAAGTATCATCCCATATTGTACCTTTAAAAACGTTACCTGCTCTATGTGTATACTCACCCCGTAAGCAGGCACAACAAACGAAATAATGATGATAATAATAAGACTGCTGATGACGATGATAATAATAAAACCTGGAAGGACGGACGGAAGGAAGGAAATGGGAATGAGAAAGGGGGAAGAACGCAACAACGACGATGAATATTCACTGAAGTATCATCGTCGTCGTCATCGCCATCATCATCATCATCACTGTGAGGCTTTATGTATCACAAAATAGCACGAAACACAACAATAAAGCTCCCCAACGATGGTGCTGCGGTCGTTTTAAATTATATACCTACGTAAGCTCCCAAAGTACACAATACTGATACTGTTTTTTGTTGTTCCTTTTCAAAGTTTCAACGTGAATAAGCAGAATATTTCCGTCGCACAGAGATCCGTGGTTATAGGAAGAGCCTTCTTTACCGTTTTTGTGCTTTCCCGGGTCTTGCTTGGGGTTTGTTGTGCCACATTTATATTCGATTTATATATTTGCTTTACAGGAGATAATGTTACTGTGATGATGACTATAAAGAAACGATCGGAGAGGTTGGAACTAACGTGTTTCCTGGGTTCATCAAGCTGAAAAACTTGATATATGCCTACTTTTGCAGTTGATGATGTTGATGGGCAAATGAATCGGAAAAGAAGGGGTAGGATTTCCTAAGAGTTTATTTTTACGGCTTGCCAAGTAGATATTATGGTAATGAAGGATGTGATGATGATGACGGTGGAGCAGTGGTGGTGGTGGTAGCATAAAACACACATGCAACACCAGTAAAATAAACTAAACCCTTTTTATACCAGTCATATTTGTGGGTATAAGTGCTCACTGGAGTGTAGGCACATTACTCTTTCAATGACTGTTGTTATCGTGGCGTATGCGTATACCTATGTGCATGTTGTACTTCAAACGTGTGGGTGATATGAAAACAGGTAAAGCGGAAAGAAGCAGAGAAATAGAGAGAGAGAGAGGGTTAGGAGGGAGGAAAAGGGAGCCCAACATGCAAGCATGCAGGTGTAAAGAGACAGGTTGGATGGGGTTGCTAATCTGATTGCCACATGCTTGCGGTTGTCTTTATGTTACGTCTCTGTCTGTATAATTTTTTCAAGAGTCTCTTTCCTTCTTCTTCCCTGCCACCTCCTTTTCGTGATGGGTTATTATTACAACAACAGCAACGGTTTGCAATAACAAACGTACTTAGAAGACGGGGGACCTATTTCATAATGGACAGGATATTACAAACAGAGAACTCAAGTCGGTACTCACAAGTCAGAATCTTGTTAGCTTACTACGTTACTCAAAATGAGTTTAAGATCTCTGTTTGATAAATTGATTTTTGCACAAGGTGCTGTCCACATGTAAAAAATCATAAATAGCTAATTAAGGTCACAAACAAAGATGCTTGTTCAGTGACGGTTAAAATATGAGAAATTAATGAATTGATGAATATATTCACTAATTCGTAGCTACTATTAATATTGACTTACAACTAATTCGGATTGTTTTTAACAGGAACAGAAATCGAGAGTGTCTTATGATCGCTTGGTTCATGTTTCATTTCAAACAAGTAAACTATAAATTATATATTCATTAAGTTGAGAGAGGTCGATGATGTGATAACGATGATTTGGGGTTGCTACTATGCAGCGAGTAGTTATGTTGCCTTGCACTGGTCTCGTATTGCACTATTGGCCACTGGCTTTAGCTGTACCAGCATTAACAATGTAAGTAATGCATAGAAAGTATACCACAAAGTAAACTTGTTTAACTTTTAATAAACGCGGTATTTTCGGGGTTTACCTGTAATCACTGGCCAACTAACAAACAATGGTTAAATCTAGGTAATATTAAAATGGTAGCTTTTCTTGCTATCGTTATTACTAATAAATCTAACTAACTAATAACTCATAATTTTAACATAATATTAAATATAATGTCAAAAAATGGATGTGACAAGTGACATTGAATTTTTTCCGTAGTTGGTTGACCCAGGATGATAAAAACTTACCAACTGACTCATACATGGTCCCGGAACTAAACAAAAAATGTGCAGCTTTAAAATCCAAATTAAGGAGTAGTGAAAATCCTTTTGATATTAGTATATCACTGTTCTAAAATCTCCTTCGCTTTCAATACACATTGACATTGATACTTTTTGGTGACAAGCTACGAAATTTTTCCGACATGCACATTTCTATGAATTGCCCAACCGTTGGTGCTAAACGATGGGCACATGTTATTCATTGTTTTAGACGTGGGTTTTGGTAGTTTAGGTAAACATGGTGAAGTTAGAGTAGGCATAGGTATTAATAATGCCGTATCCAACCTGTTTTTAATCCATTCTGTTTTGCAAAGATATGGTATCACTGGAGATATGGTAGGGTTTGTAGAAAAACAACTTTGTAGGGACATTTTTCACGTTTTCATAGTTTATTCAATGATTGATTCCACTGTGCTGTGTAACAGCTTTACTACCGACTGCTAGTTATGATGACTGTCACGTAATCTGAAAGTTGAATGAATATACACAGTGATATTGTTGCTTGGGCAAACCAGACCAGTAAAAGTTTACTAATATCTATCACTACATTTACCTCATATAAAATGATACGTTGTACGTATAACTTATGGTATGTAGGGACTCAAAATAGGCTTGTAATGTTACTGAGATATCAACATCAACTTGAGTACTTATTATTATGTAGCTGCAATCATTGTTACAAAAAATGATTTAGCCGTGTTCGTCCGATGGTCTGTGTCTTGTCTCCTGTCCGTATGCGTTGAAAATTGTTGACGTTCTTATTGTAAAACGGTTAGTTCGAAAGCGCTTGTGATATACTATGTGAGGATTCCTGTGAAAGTCAGGGCTAGAATTTATCATTCTATTTCAGCTAAGTTGTTATTCTCGTATCTACAACGGATTTATTTACATTTGAATATTAAATGATTTCTGATACAGTTTACGGTCTGATTTCTAAAACTGGTTAGATTGTACTCCTTTTCAGAATTATTACATCATCAAATGAAGACACATAGCAGACTGGGGCAGTAATAAAACAAGTAAAGTCCGATTCGGTATAAGTTTCATTGCTGTCTTCACTGTATGAAAACTGTTCGTCCCCATCATGTAAATGAGTTAATGCACCACAACAGTTTTTATTCCTTCATGTTTGATAAAAATATGTACCTATGTAGGTATCTTTTTAAAAAATTGTTCAGGTGTGCTTTTTTAGCTATATCTCACCTTGTCAAGTATCAACAGCACATTGTCTAATAATTACAATAAAGAGAGAACAGCGCACCGAATGACTTTTCCCAAGACTCCAATTTCCATTCCCATTCTTTTCGTTTACTTCACGGTGCGAGTCCGGGAAAAACGAGCAGTGAGCTGCAAACAAATTAAAAAGAAAGAATACACCAAGGAGATTTTTAAGTGACATTTTAAAAAGAAGAATGGAGCATGTAATAGGTATACTACAAGATATTGACTGCGATCAGCAAAGCTACACACGCCTCTCATCCTCTCAAGCATATCAATTGTCCTTGTCTCCTTCACTCTCTCTATTTTTCTAGCACGGCTATGTTCCCCGTTGTTGTTGATGATGCCGCCACCGCCACCAGCCAAAAAAACTTCTGTGACACCTTCACTTCTCTTGCAATCTACAAAAACAGATATCCATTCTCGTGAGCATTAATGAAAGAAAGAACAGGAAAAAAATAAACGCTTCGTAAGTATATATAAGCTTCCTACAAAGAGATGCAGCCCTGTACCAAAAAAATAAATATACAAAAAGATCAGAAGGGATTAACACGGCGTTTCTCTTCTTCACGAAACTGTATATAAATACGGCGTAAGAGGTCCCAGATCCACAATATCTGTTCCATACAAGGACAGACAAATGACTTGTACCATTGTTGTAGCTCTACTTTCATTTAACTCGCATATATCTATATACACTCGAGATAAAAAGAGAGCTGTGAAATAATAGTAACGGCAATAGTACCGACAGTTTTTTTTAGATTTTTCTTCTTATGGGGATATGGTAAAAAGGTTCAGGAAAACAGTGAAAGGCGGGAGAGAGGGAAGTGTTATTACAATATTATTATAACGCAAATACGACCAAGATGGCAGGGCAAGAGTGTGAGAGAGAGAGAGATAGACAGAAAAAACATCCAACTTTTTCTCTCTCCATAGGTATGTACATTGTAGTATGAAAAACTTGCTCGCATAGACACATACAATATGTTTGTCTCAGAGCAAACAACACTTTTCCCACTCACGTACAAAACTGACTCGTTTTATTTCTCTGCCTCCATAAATTGCTTCCTGTTGTTGTTCTCTTCATGTACTACGTGAATGCTTTCTTGGGTAAGTTTGTATGAAAGCAGAGTGAGAGAGGGAAAGAAAAAAAAGGATCGACAAACAAAATAGTGTATTGTACATAAAAAGAAACATGAACGTAACTGGAGATACTTAAGAAGCCATATGAGATTCAACATTTTCCCTGTTACGACCCGACTACGTACTTACTATATTGCCATTGTTACAATGGTAACAAACATATCCCAAACTAATATAACAATTCTTTATTTTCATTTCTCCAATTTCCAGGAAAAAATAGGGAGCAATAGTGGAAGTAGTAGTAGAGGTAGTAGTAGGTGACGATGGTGGTGGTATCAGGAAAAAAGATGCATTTGCAGAAAAAGGAAGGAAAGAGAAGAAATTCAATGGAAAATGGGAGCTATAAGGCCATCATCAACATTACAACTATCATCATCGTCGTCGTTGTAGCAGTAGTCGTCATCACAACAGCGAAAATACTATAAGAGAGATGAACATAACAAGGGAAAAAACATTTTTATCTGTGAAGTGTGAGCATCGTTGTTGTCTTTGGATGATCGCTACTATTGCTGCTGAGAGAAACAAAAGCTGTAATAGTAATGGTGGCAGTAGCTGTAGAAGTAGTGGTACTACTACCAGCAATAACCAGTTCAATGAGGCCGAAGACAACAAACAGGAAACCTTGCAATAAGAAGAACAAGACAAGAGAGAAAAACAAAAATAGAGAAAATGTGGGTAGAGGCAAGGGAAAGACAGGAGGAGAGAGAGAGAGAGAGCAATGCAATTTCACATTTTTCCTTTTCGATGTGATAACAAGAGACATTATATTCCACATTAGAGCAGTATTATTTCCCACATATTGCACAATTTCCGTTCTCTCGTAAAATACTACCGTTACGCACATCTCTTTATACAAACAAAATGTATAATTTTTGAAGGGAGGATAGAAAAAGCGGGGCAGGGAATACGGTAAAATAGTACCATTCCAAAAAGATGGAAAAAATAACCAATCATGGAGACACGAGAGGAAAGTAAAGAAAAATGAGATAAAATAGATTACAAGTTTATTCCCAACAACGGTCATGCCCATATGAAGTGTGTCTAGTCTCTGGAAACTATATGCTTTTTTACTCTCAGAATCTTTTTTTTAAATCAAGTGACTTGTTAGAAATATATGTTGTTGAAAGGAACCGGCAATCTATGGCAGTAATACTGGTAGAGTTGAACGTATTGTCGATGCCGAATTACATTTTCTTTCCTTTGTGTGGGCGAATCCTTGACGTTTTGGCATATTGTAGGCAAAGTCCGATTCTTTAAGGCTAGAATCTCTTCTGATCCGACTGAAATACGTTGTCGTTGAAAATGGCGTGTTGTTTTGATGCTGGAAATTTTTAAACAGTCACCGTAGAGAGAAATACAAGTTTTTACGCTGTTGCATCCACCTTCTCACTTCGCCCCAAAAACTTTTCGTGTGGCTATTGTCGATAATTTTTGTGAAAGTATCAAGCGGAATTTTACTTCTACTATTGACTTATTTTAGTTTCACAACAAATACATATACAGAGCACAAATAAACATTACGTCTTTACATAAAATACTTAACCATTCTGATTGTGAGGGACTGAATAAAACTGCTTGACACGGCGGCGATACATTTCTCTGCCTTTAGATGGATCTGTCAGTAAATCGAATCCTGTAACACGATGTTAGCCCACATAACTATGTACATGAGCATAAAGTCATATACATATATGTGAGCAAATAGTAATGATAATATGCAATAAAATAATATACAGCACGACTACTCTGTATTGGTTTATTCCTAGAGACAGTAAAGCACATAAAATGAACCCTTACTCTCTCGCAGTCATTTAGTTATATTTTTGGTGCGAGGAGGATGAAAATCGCTTATCTAATCTAATCCGGAGAAAATAAATCCCCATTTACGCTGACAGAGTTGAGTGAGGGTGCATCTACTGGGGCTTTAATTTGTGAGCTTTCTCGAATTGTCAGTTGCCATGGGAAAATATATATCACTTCTACTACTACTACCACCACTATCACTACCAACCAGTTCCACTAATATTACTTCTTCATTCTCACTCAATTTTTTCCTGCTCTGTTCACCATCGCCATACTACACTGTGGTGTATTGCTACTGCTCCGGTTTACATCTAGAGCACTTCCTTTTTTGATATACATACTCTCGTTTCTTGTGTTTGCTTTTACTTACTCTTTTTTTATCTCTGCCCGTTTTGTACATTTCTTAATTTTCTTCAAGCAAGACGTGTGGAATGACATGCTTCGCAGCTCTAGTATGATATATGAACCAGGGAAATTATTGTACACTACGATATTTACTCTAAACATAACGGTACGCAGATGACGACGGTGTAAATGTAAGTTTGTATGGCGGTATTGTATTTTCATAGTAATGAAATTCGATAATATTGCACTTTTGTTTGTTATGTTGTTGTTTATCTAAAAACAATATCTTAATTGGACGGTAGATACCTTTAGAGTAAATGATGGAATAGAAGACAATAGCGTGCGTTATAGATATTTTAAATTATCTGTATGTGATTCAACTTTTCATCTGATTATGTTGTTGTGCCGTCTTATCGAAACAAAAACAAGTATATTTGGTACAGCAAATTAGTAATTGCAAAAGACATATTTTAGCTGACCATGGTCAATAAATGGTTATATAAATTTATATCAGTATGTAGATTTAGATGCGTACAAGTAGGACATAATTTTGGTAAACCATTTCCCAGGTAAACAAGAAAAACGTATAAAACTATGTAAAGCTGCAACTTTTTGTTGAATCTATTGTACAAACTGACGGAAGGATATTGTTAATATACTATTTTTTTTAACAGTTTCTAACAAAATCCTGTTGTTATGATTGAATAGTTTGCGTAAACAATATTATATCTTTAAGTTGTCCAAGTATCTGTGGGTGTTTGGCCACACCAGTTACTAGGAGAACCATATGTATTAATCTTTGTATTTTTGAATATCAGATGAAGATTGGGTAGTCATGAGCTCATGTCCATGAAGAAGGATAAAAACTATACGTAAGTAGTTTCTTATGGTGTATGAGTATGTGAGTTGTCAATAACCTAAAGTCCCACATGAGTTTCTGCAAGTCTGCAACTGAGAGCGAAATGCGCGAAACTCATGAATGAAGACCCAGTAAGACGAAGACGACGACTGTTAGATGAAAGAAGAAAAAAAATCACCTCTCTAAGTTCACTTTCCTGTCTCCTACATTTTCACCCTGGTTCTACAATATGAATTTATTTACTTAGAATTTGCATAAATAAGTGTAGCCATCTATGGAAAAGGGAGAAGTAGTAGCAGAAAAGAAAAAGTGGACTAGGCATTGCATTTTTCGTGAAAGTCTTTCGTTTTCTCTGAAATACGGCGAAGCCAAAGGGAACCTTGTTATTGTCAAATTGACGTTGGACGCCAACGTTCTCTTTTTTACATTGTGTTTCGTGTACCTGTACTATTTTATTGCTCACACAACCGATACGATATGTACAGTTCGATTTTCTGTTGTTGGCTATACCGTATGAACAAGCATGTCCTTTTTTAATTTGCGTCGTTGTATACAACTAAAAATGAACGTTATTGCTGATTTTCATTGCTCCTTTTTCTCATGTCATTGTTCTCCTGTTTGATGACAGAATATTACGTAATAAACGAGTTTTGAAAATTATACTGCCATTCGTAAAAATGCTCTAGCGGAGAAGAAAGTATTCCGGGTTTGACATTTATTTTGTCCATAAAAGGGAAATTTTGGGAAATCAAATAAATACAAGGAAAAATGGTACTTTGATCGGAGAATTTCTCCTTCTGCTTTTTTCATGTTTCTTGTACAACGCGATAAGTTTATGTATGTACGGTGGTAAAAAAAGTTTAGGGAAGGGACAAGCATTGCTGTACATAAAACGAGCACATGGTAAATCATGAGATTTTTCGGCCATTTCCAGTCCTCTTGATGGCATCCTACAACTATTTATGTTTTTCTCTCCTGTTCGGTGGGAATCTCTGTTTGATAGAAAGAAAACATGAAAGGGGAACGTTTTTTTCTATTTCTCCCTATTTCTACAAGTTATCGTGGACAGTGACCATAACACAATGTCATAAAACGAAAAAGTCATTCTATGATCCGCCAACCTTTACACAGTATGTGTATCCTAATGGGCTATATAACAGGGAGTCTAAACAATCAACATTGTTATACTACCAGCTTTCACGTCTACTATTGTGGTGTTAGAGATGTTAGGACCACACGTGTATGTACAACATAATAATATCTACACCATTATTTTGTGTTGTTCCCCGGTGAACAAGGTGGAGTGCAATACGGACTGCATTAAATGTATCTATCTTTTTCACTCCCGTTTTTTTCTCTATGTATGTACATCGAAAGAGGACGAAGGACACGTTATTTCGCTGTAGCGGTGTGTAACTATTTGGTGGATTCATATTTGCTACCGTGAACAAAGTACAAAGACGGAGGAATCAAGAAAAAAGAAGTGAACTTCTATTTTTTGGTCCCAGTGCCAAAAGTAAGGATGATACACATAAGGAAATGGTAGATCTTTTTAGAGTAAAAATGGATGAAACTTACAGTGAAGAAGGGAGAAGGATAGTGAGAGAGACAGTATGAAAATAAAAACGATCGAGGGAAAAATAGGCAATAAAGAGCATAATGGTGTTTTTGTTGCTGTTAACGTTGCAGGTCCACAAGGTCCTGCAACTGGAAATGAAGTAAAACAATATTATGATGTTTCTTCGGGGTGGCAGAAATTTACAGATAGAAATACAACTTACATACTTACAAAAGGGTGTACATATATTATCTAGCTACTATATACGTACACGTAAGTGGATAGAATTTTGTTGGAACAAGTTAGGTCTCGGGAATGTTGTCTGTTGGCATTTATTTCGTTGTTGCTGCCGCTGCTGCTATTTCGTTGGTGGCGGCACTAAACTGGGAATGGACCCTTAGTCTAAATTGCTTCTAGAATTGACTTTCTTAACTGCTTTTTTCTATGGTTTCTTACTGAGTCAATAAGTTGCATCACTGGTCTACTCCCATCACCACCACCACAACACATGTAGTCGGAATCTTGTTCGTCTATAGCGTGCTTGCAACGGTTTCCATGAAAAAAAACTCAGCGTCAGGAAATGCAATTAGCAATTTTCCCTTACGAATGAAAACGATGTAAAAGAAATTTATTTTCTAACGTGTAACGCTTATCAGCAACGCTAAAAATGCATGCATAATCCTTATCCATAAAAAATAGCTTTTTTAAAACTTGACACAAGCATTGTAATTGAAAATTTGCATGGTTTGTGTCGTCTGAACGTCTAATTGTAACCCAAATGTGTTTTTCTGTATTCAAAAGTGGTATTAAATTTCCCTTGTAATGATTGTTAGAAATATAAAAATATTCACGCGGCAGCAATAAATAACAAAACTTTTTTTTATTCTAACGCCTTGTTGCCAATATATGTAATTTGATTTAAATTGACTGTTGGACAGTTGCACAACTTGCACTTATAATAAGTTTGTACAAAGTGTGAGTGTGTGTGTGTGTGGGGAAAACGAACTCCCCCTTTCCCTTCCTACAATCGTCGCTACGTTTGCTCAGACTGCGTTTGCTTGGCATGTAGATTTACGGCACACTTGCATTGCATTGAAAAACCAGTACCCCATTGGCCAACTGCTTTTACTACTGTTTCTGCTCGGAGGACGACAACGGGGAAGCACTGGTAAAATAAAAAATCACGATCAGATAATCAGGATCTTTTGTTCCGACACGTGCAGCTATACTGCCGGTGCGACACGCTGCAAAGTGGCAAGTGACGGATACATCTTTGTTGAATTAGATCCACACAATTAATGGCATTCAAGAACGGTGTCAGACAGGAAAAAACACTCTTGTTCCTCAATTGTAAAATGTTTGCTACTGCCACTCTTCACAAATCTCTCACGACAGAAAAAAATTTATTCATCATGCAACTTCATTCCCATCACTAAACTATACGTGGGTAATGTCACTCCGCCCCGATTATCATGATTATCATTATCGTAGTCACTTCTTGCTATTATGAATCTTTCTTCCTCTCCCATTTATCTGTGCGAACGCTCGCTGGGTCATTCCTGTCAAGCGACGTATGGTAAACCGGAACACTGCCGTGGTTTTCCTATTATCTCATTTCCGTCCATCCGAACGTCCCAACCGATTATCGTGACCAGAAACCCTCCACACGACATTAAAAGAATCAATGGTAAAAACGACAACTAGAATTGTTAACGCAAGTAAATATTATGTAATGTGCCAGTTTTGGGATAAGCCGACAGCACAGAAAAATCCGCAACATTATTTGCGTACCCATTTATTAACACGATATGGGGGATAACGAAAAAAAAATCATGGAAAAGAAACTTTCAGATTGATTTCCCCATCACGCAAAATTACAACAGCAAGCAATGAATACGGAATTCATCAAAACATCTGTTCCAGCAGCATTAACCAACCAACAATTTATAAAACAGTTTCAAGCCCTTTCTCTTTCAAATTTCATGGAGTGAAATAATCGAACAAAGGACTGCGACCAGCCAACTTGGTTGCAATTGAATAAAAAAGCCGTATCATCGTGACATATGGCTTTGGCATATAGTAAACATCAGGTCTATATAGTATACACATACATACAAGCAAGCGGTGTAGCGTAAGACGTAATGGAAACAGACTTCAATGCAAGAGTTGTTGAAACAAAGCAACTACAGCTTTTTACGCTTCAGTAGAAATTCCCTTTTATTTTTATTTTCAACAGAATTTCATGCTTGTCACCCAATAAACTTATTGGTACAGTTCGGGTTCCTGTCTCCTGCACTATTGGCTTTGCAGGTAGATACGGTACGTTTCATGTTACAGTTACAATCCACCTTTCAATAACAACCAGAATATCGGAGACATGAACGTTGATAATAATGATAATTATTCGTGCTACCGTTGCCGTTATTATCAATTTTATTTATTTTTGTCCCGTCACATGAAAAAAAACGTCCAAACAGTCTTGTGATTTCATTTCCGGGACAAAAGAACGAGGAGAATGCCAACAAGGGTACTACTACTGGATAGTAAAAGACACAAATTGAAAAAGGCTGCGCTAAAAGCAGGAAAACCTCTCAAAAGTCCACACCGCTCAGTCATTTTTTTTTATCAAATCCGACAATACAATGCACAAAAATGTAACCACAAAGTCATGCATGTCACATTTAAGTAATATCAAGGCAGGAAGTATTTCAATCAATTTTTGTTTTCTCCATATTTTCCCAAGCATACCAACAAAACAAAAAGAACACAGCGATACGATGAGCAGCAAAATGTTATCTACTGTGTTGCTAGATAGGTGGGAAACAATAAAATGCTGCATGTTTTAAGTCAATAAAGAGAACAGTTTCAGCATTTTGTGTGTGTGTGTGGAAAAATAGGATGTTGTATTGAAAGACGAGAAAGAGAGAACACAAAACTTAACTATAAGGCAATAACAATTAGGGCTCATTATATTACAATTGTCATGTATTTTATTTGCTTTGCTTATGACAAAAAATGGAAACTGGTGTGTACATGGACTGTGGCTGCATTGTACCGGGATGAACCTTACTGTGAAATAAAAAAAAATCTAACAAACTGCACGAAACATTGGAATACAGAGGTTGACTACGTGTAAGGAAGTACGTTTTTTATATTTTTTTTGAACTTCTACGCACGAGCTAATAATATGTGGTTGTGCACAGGTATTGTGACCGACCACCGAGGAAACAGCAATTTTTTCAGTTGTACAATGAATGTTGTGCATGTCGAGGTTAAGTGAATCTGTTTAACCGATGCTACATATTGTCAAATTACAATCATAGTGGTGGTGATGGTAAGAGTAGTTGGGATAATCGTATTAGAAAATTGTCTATTGTTGATGTTTTCAGAGAGAGAGAGAGAGGAGGAGGAAATCAATCATGAAGCTGTATTAAAGGTGCGCGCAATGAAAACAAGTACATAAAGGTATGAAGGTATTGCAGATAGACAATATTGTGTTGTGTGAGGGGTTTTGCTTGATTTTTGTTTTTATAAAAGGGGTACACTTATTTTCGATGTGCACTTCCGAAAATGAATCGTTGAAGGTATAAACTTTGCAAAATACCGTTGTTGGTTCCGCCGGACTTGATGTTTTTTCAACAGGAAATCTATCGTTATACATGATTTTTTGAACCAGCCAAGGGGAAAAGGATGGCACAAATGGTTATGCACTTAGATCATTATATCATGTATTCAATGTTTTTCTAAACGACATTTTTTTCGTGTGACGGTGTTTCCCAAAATTGACGTTAAGCATTTTTTGCAGAGAAAATAACCAATTTTGATGAATTTTTACCTTCATTTTACCATGATGTATTGTTGTTCAAAATATAAAATAAATGGCTGAGATAATAAACTTTTAAATATTTTTTATTAATTTTCGAACCAGTAAGTTAAATTGATTTCATGCAAGTCGTGTTTGTCAGATTTAAAAAAAAAAACGTCACGAGAGTCAATTAATCTGATCCATCGAAAACATACATAGATCCCGCCTTATTTTTCAATCCCATGTATCTTTTCTTATTTATTTAGTTCATATGTCTGATAATGTGCGTTCAATTTTATGACGATAATGTTTTACTTTCCGTGATAATTTAATTATAAAAATTTGGATGCATACATGGTTGTTTGTTTGATAAAAAACAACAACAAAAGTATCATGCCGACACAATTTGTATTTTTCCTCTTTTTTATACCCGAAAAAAAAGGTTTGTTGAACAAGTGTATAACTTGGTTTTGATAAGTATCATGTTGCTATAAAAGAATACAACTGCACAGATAGTGGAAATGTAATCTCATCATCGTCTTTGTCATCATCATCATCATCTTCATGCTTTGATCTTTGATAAAAGCAATATAGTGATTTCATGGGGTAAAAGGGGAGAGTGAAGCGAAAGAACAAGTAGTGCAAGCTCTGTGCTACCAGAAAGGGTAAACAAATAAATAAAAGTGTATGGAGGGAGTCGGCTAAAAATTATATTTTCAAAGAGGCATAACTGATGTTTTCTCCCTTTTCATCATCTACCACATTAGTAAGTGCGCTATATCGGAAAACAAACTGTATAAAAATGCCATTTGCAGCAGTGCCAGCCAGTACAGTAGTAGCAGATGTTTCCATTTTTTTTCAATGGGCAAGCATAGCTAATGGAAAGCAAGTAAAGCCAGAAAGTGATATTTTGATTATTGCTGATTCATACTTTTGCCACAACAAGACAATGAGTCCAAAAGCATCATCATCATTATCGTCATCATCATCATCGATATGATCTTCATTGTATTAGACCACTTCATAGTGAAAATAATATTATGTGCGTGCATAAACAATAATAATTTCATATTGTAACACCATCAGCAGTAGTGTGCAAACATAAAAAGACAGTCAATATTTTTTCCCTACTTTCCTTCCACACAAACACAGTATGTTATTATCTATTCATACGACCCTTTCCCTTTTTTGTTGTATCCCAAAGACGAGAAATGTGTCGATCCAATTAAATCGCAGATTTGACGAATTGTGTGCATTAGGAAAAGCACAACACGGTAATAAAAAGCTGTACTTCTGGTGATAAAGTAGCCAGCAAAAGTAGAACCTGATAAAAATCTGATAAATCACGGAGTAGCACATGTGCGGTTTTTTGGATTAGTCATGTATGTCTGTGCCAATGTTAATGTGCCTGAAAAATTGGAAGGTGTACGTGTACGAAACAATTGAGACAATAGCTCGTGCTTTTAAAAAGGGTCCGAATTATTATATGTAATTTTGTTTTTGGGAAGATTTCACCTGTTCGCCAGTTGCACGACCAAACTGAGAGGGAGATTATTTTATTCACCTTTTTCAAACACAACTGTTGTGCAATATAAGAGTTATGTTATGACAACCGGCGTTCGCTTTAAATATGCTACCTGATATGATGTTTTTG
>JAHZNB010005504.1:0-17121 GCA_027744295.1 Callyntrura guangdongensis
GTACATACAGAGTAACAAAAAAAACCGTAGCAGGGCGTACTTAAAATATATTGAGTATGTCACCGTGATGTTCTTTCAGGCATGGATCTAATTTGCCAGTGTTTATGGAACGCGGGTAAATGTTATTTTTTCTAGAGTATTATTTTTAGTAATATAATGTCACATTTTAGTAGAAAAATTGACAAAATTACAGTGCATGTACACAAGTAAAAGTAATGCCATATTATATGTTTGCGTTTAAGTAGAATGCACAATTCAGAAGCGCACTTATTCAGGGAGGGCAACGAGAATGAAAATCGAAATGAAAAGTAAACACGAGGAAAATTCAACGTGAATACGTATATGAAATCATATACGTGTATTCCATTCAATTTATATTCTTTTGTGACAAAGAACCCACGTAGTAAGTAGCAGTACGTTATTTACGTTGTTAGTGTCTCATTTTCATCAAAGGAAGAACAAAAGCTGGTGATAAATCACGTAACCCCAAGGAGGCTTTCTTTGGCCTTTGCTTGTGTTAATACTTACGTGCGCACACACACAGGTTATGCGAAATGTTGCGCTACTTATGGAACAGTTTCCAGGCACGGACATGACGGTGAGGATACAACGCCGTATACCGAACAGTAATAATAATAACTAAAGTTTTTTTTTCTGCACCATGTGTGCAAACGTGTGTACTTTATGACGGTTGTAAATAAACAAAGAACCGCGACAGAAACAAATTTGTTTGCCAGCCAAAGGCTACGATGATGACAAGGAAATATTTACATTTTGAAAATTATAGGAAAACGGAGTGCGTCAAATAAAGGACCTGAGAATTTATTTTTGGGCCAATATTTGTCTACTAATACGCCCAACTGTAAAGACCATCATATGTGCCGCATCTTATCACTATCACCAATGTTCATATTCAGAAGGCGTACACTAACTGCTACATTTCTCGTTACCGCTTCCTGGTGGTGGCTACAGCACACAGTGGCAGAAGCTTCAAGGAGAAAGTCAAAAGTATAAGTATGGGGAAATACAAATACTGTCGAAGTCAAATCAAGACGATTTACATAATATTTCTAGTTTTCTCCCGTTATATTTTTCTCTCTGTCCTATATGATACCCTGGTTTGTCATTTTGATGTATAACTTGCCAAGGTTGTACCCCTGACCATATACGAGACCAACGACAGTAAAATATATCAAACTGACATATGATACTTCCAACACACTTTGTAACAAAGCCTCAAGGTTGGTGCACGACATATGGCAGAGTGGCAAACGACGCTGATTAACCCTTTCAATCATTATTCTAACAAACCACAAAAAAGAAACCTTTTAAAAGTATGACAGAGTTTTTGTAAGCTAATGAGGAAAATGCGTGCCACCCTCATTATAATATTTCTGTAGTGGGAGTAGCAAAACTACATGTGTGTTTTTGTTTAGCTATTTTTACTGCCATTTGAATAGTAGTAACCTCTCCACATGTTCACCATACGGAATAAGTATAGTAGTTGAATCAATCTAAACTTAGATTTTCTTGAGAAAACCTGTTCCAAAAGGGTATACACGCTAACTGTCCAATTTGCTGTTTGGCCGAATAAGAAAATTTCAGTTTACGTTCAAACGGTACGAACTTTTAAAAGCACTTTGAAATACAACCCTTTCCCGAGAAACATCTGTGGATATATAAAACCCAGTGAAAGTGACTCTAGGACCCCAGGGCAGAGAGAGAGAGAGAGAGAGAGTATACCGTGAAACTGTAAAACNGTTTAATATTTTACGAGATTCAAACTTACGCTTCCGCAAGCAAGCGAAAGAGAAAAAACTTCTTTGCATATCATGATACCTTCAGAAAGTAAGCGAAAATGTACCTGTCTAGCACACTTAACAAGCAGCCTTGCCTTTTTGTTTATTTTCAACTCGGGTATTAAACAGACCCACTTTTGAATTTTTTTCCTTGTGCTACATTGCTCTCAGTTTGTTCTGTTTACATAATGTAACTTTAAAACTCGCGTAAAAGCACAACCAACAAACTTCAGAAAACTAGTCATTTTAACACTTTATCTGGCAGAGTGTTCTAATAATAATTATCGCAATAAAAATGACGAAATTTTTTACTTTTCTGACTTAATTTATTTCTTTCTTTTTAAACTTTGTCACATGTTGTGTAATGTGACTAGCCTTGTCCCAGTACTCGCATTACATATATTATCATTCTGTTTGTAAGGTCATTTACATTTTAATACTGTTTTCGACTGAGAAAGTTTTAGTTCCAGATCGTAGAACCAGACGAGATTAATGGATTTAGTCGAAGCAGCGTTATTGACTTGCAAACATCTCGATTGGTGTTGAGTTTCTTTCCAGCCGGTAAAGTGAAAAAGATTCCCAAATTATTTTTTCTCCGAATGCCTAAGTACGAATTTATAATAAGCCATGTTGTGTTTCCCCGGGAGGGACCACTCTCTTTAGCAGCAGGTTACAGCTTGATTGACGTCATGTGTCACCTATACACAATAAATACTACTTCCGCCCATGTGTCCTCTCTCGGTTTCTCATTTCTTCCTCGTTTCCGTTTGTGTGTCATTCCTAGCATTTCTATTATTGAGTTTCCGAAAACGCGCTAAAGTGTCCGGTTAGGATTACACATTTTCACTAGGTCTGTAACCTAAAACTTTTCTGAACCATTCCGCAGTTGTCCAACTGTACTGTATAGAAGCATATTGTAATATGCATAAACGGGTAACTTGTATGTATAACATGAAAACTTTTACAGCTTGATTCGTCGTGCCTTTCACCCTCCCTGTCTAGAAAGCTTTCACTAGTGATTTCCTTCATTTCACTCAATCCAAATAGCTTTTACCTTCCTGGCTTGGCCAATACGCTTCTACACTATGTCAGTTTTGGCGAAAATACAACTTTTTCTTTTTTGTTGTATAGCTATCGGAAATACAAAGGAAATATAATGTTGTTTGAAGGGCGGGCGTATGCATATGCACGACTTTTACTTATACAGAGTTCAAAATGCGGGCTCAACTTTTCTTTTGTACAGGACTTTTTTCCTGATTACAAGTAGAATGTGGTCGACGTTCATGTCCAAGTACATAAAAATATGGTGAAAACTACCACAATGCAAGAACGACATTTGTCTATTTTCTCGAGCTTACAAAGGAATTCCTTGAATATGCATTACTATCATAGATTTATGTTTAGTGTAATGTCCCCGTTTCTCATATTTTATGCAGTAATATACAGTAACCCGTCGCGTTACGTAAAATTGATATGGAAAAGAAGAGAGTAGTATAAAGTGTTTCCGGACAAATATCTTGTGCAAATTTATTATGTAGCTCCAAGTCAGCATGTTATAAAGGGCATTATTATAATCCCGTGTTTTCAGCTCTTCCTCCATTCAAACATTTTGAAGAGCTCGTTACTGCATTTCAATGGCCATGACATGTCAGTTCGGAAAGATGACGGGGAAACTTGCATACATACACGCTTGCTCTCTCAGTTTATAGTAGCGCGCCGAAATTTTTCATAATGATCATCCCTCAGCAAAAAAAACGTGGGAAAGCTCGAAGAAACGAAAAGTTTCTTTTCACTCTTTTGTATGCGTTCTAGCAGAAATTTTTAAAATGGTGTGTAAGATGATTTAGCCTTGTCGCTCCCTGGCTGCCTTTTAGTTGCAAGAAGAAGCCTTTTCTTCTTGTCATAACATTGTCTGTTTACAGTTGTCTTGTTGAAAGCTTTCACGCTGCTGCTTGCTTTACGCACCAATAAGTACGATGTGTTTGCCACACAAAGAGCGTCTTCAAACAAAACATGTCAACTGTACAAAAAAGTCATTGAAATATTTCAACATCTTAACTCTGGTTCAGAGGAAAGGGAAATGCGACGTACGAGGTGGAAGCACGTTGGAGTTAAGTGCAAAATTGTTTACATAGGCAATGCATGTGGTAAGATACAAGTACAAGTGTCTATTATCTTAATTAATATACATATCTTAATTGACAACAGTACTAATTAAAATTATTTTCGTCCTGTGTAGATAGATACACACACGTGATTACCTGCTGCAGTGGTTGAGCTTATGCAACTTACTATCACGGCAATGTTAGAGAAAGTAACAGCGTGAACGAAACCATGTCGTGTAAACAGCTTTGAAATTTTGTTTTTCTCCTCTTGACACTGACAGTATATAACTAAACCAACTAGATAGTTTGTTATTGTGGAAATGAGTTAACTCATGAAACTTGTTTTTGCTAAGTCTAACTAACCGGAACACTTCTGCGACTACAATTTTAATTTAACCGTTGCCTTTATGCGAATAAGAAGTGACGTTAATTCTCTAATTTTGTTGTAGATGTGACCTATGCACGACTTCCACTTTTCACTCTTTCACAAATTTATTTTTCCTTTTTGATGTGAATCTTTGATACATTTTCCTTGCTTTTGACTGAAATGTGACCTCTTGTTTGGCTTCAGGAAACAGTTAGCCGTTCAAAATTTTGAACACGTAACCCATAAAAGTAAACAATGATCAGAAGGACTCATATTTCACAGAAACACATTTGCTTCAGCTTTCTCACAAAATATGTTCTGGTGGGAAAGGCGATAACGTGCCATTCCAGCAGACACTGTACACATTGTATTGTACCAGTCTGAAGCCGAAACGTCGGCACAGTTTTTTAGTTGGAAAACTGGTAAATAATAATGTAACAAAAGAGAGGGAAGACACGTAATAAGACTCTTCTTCGGACAACAAGAAGAGTACACGCATTTTTTCTTATTTTTACTACCGCTGTTGGCTGTTACTGCCACAAAAACACAGGTTGCTTTTAACGACGAAAACTTCATTACAGAATTTGTGTCCTTTGTTTGACATAAATAAACAAGTGGAAGCGGTGGTTGAAGCAGATATGAAAGCTGTTTATTCGCAAAAAAGCCGTGTACCGTGTGGTTGTTAGCTTTTCAACTTTAGAATGGATGTAGGAAAACATTACTTTCTTTCGTGGAGCTTGTCGGAGGAGTCGTGATTTAGACCATACTCCCCACCACCATTAGATCAGACCACCCCACCAACAATAACAACAACACCACACCATCTTCTACAACGATTTTGTTGATTCAATATGCAACGCAATGTATGTTTCATTATTTATCACCGCACACAAGGGAATCCATTAGGAAACTCACAAAAGACCTTATTGTTAGCTTCAGGGCCTTTCTAGAGAAAAGTAAACGAAAAACGTTGGTGAAGTGACTCACATGCGGCATAATACCATTTAGGAAAACTGTTTTCCAGAAAGGGAACACAATGTAGATAAGTACTTTCACGAACACAGCAGCCTTCCTGTCACTTCAGTTTTACCATTGCATGACAACACTGATAGTGCAACAGTTTTCAGCTTAAAATAATTTAAAAGAATGTAAAGTACGGATGTACTTCGTCTCCAGCATCGTTAGTGTGTAACTTGAATTTGTTGAAAAGTGACATAAGCTACAATAAAGAAAGTCCAGGAATGTTATAGAAATTGAATGACTTCACAGGATATTCACAGTCCCTCTACGCCCCATTCAGTTTCTTTCAACTTCGTCCCAAGGGCATTTCACAATAACCAAGATGGACAAACTACAACACGAAAAAGCCCCAACAATTTGCACAAGATTTTCACAATAAACTCAACTTCAGCCATTCGTTTGCAGTTTAAAAGTCGCCGTCCACCAACCACTACCACCACCACCAGTTTTTCTCACATAAATCGTATAGCTAGTAGAATCAAGTTTTCGGTATCCGTTTAGGGAAATGAAAGTAAGAGTATCCAAGAGCGTCAAAAAAGTTGTCTTTTCTTTTCCAAGAACTTTATGTAAACAAAATCTTCTCTAAAGGCTGTGATTCCGTTTGGAAAATGGTTGTAGTTCGTCGTCTAATGCTCTCATAAATTACAAGTTCTTTCTTTCTTTCTTTTAATTTGGCTAAAGGACAGATGAATGAGTTTGTGGCATGGCAAGCGACAAGCCACACTTGCACTATCACACCAACTAGTACTAACACGTGTTTGTGAGCAATCTAACTTTTCAAAATAATTGAAAAGGATGTTCTCAATATTCACCTAAGTTCAAAATGACATACAAAGAGTATAACTTTGCTAGCTGCAAATTGCGTCTATTATTCCCTGTACACGGCTAAAGTTTGCTATAAATCCATCGTCACCTGCACACCCCTTTGTTGTTTAGCAAAATTACAAGAAACGCAGAAATACAATTAAGATAGCCTGTTATTATCGCAAGGTTGTCAAAAGCTCGTCAAACAATACCGACGACTAAGTGTCAACCCCGAGACAAAAGTACTACTATCAGTAAAGGTTACTTTGTAAAAAAAATAAGTTAATCATTTTATTTATTTAATAACAGAAGTCTACAACTGTCCTCAATGATCTTTAATTTATTTTATTTAGAGATAATTACTCCCGTCATTGGCAGCAGTATCAAATGTACACAAATGCAAATTGCACAACAAACAGTTATCTGCCTTATAGTATGTATGTAGGTAGTAGAAATGAATTCCACCACGTTAAAACATTATCACAGTCCACTTATCGTTAGTCAAAGGGAATTGAGAGAAACCCATAATTAACCCATCGACACATCCCCTCCTTTTCTGCGTTCGTCTTTATTGTTTTATTTTAGTGGACGCACCAACGCATCATTAGCACTAGTATATCATCATCCTCCACATGATGTGTGCCCTGTGACATGTTACGGTAACGTAGCCATAAAAAGAAATACTTGTTTTTCTGACATTGACGACGAGAATGATGATGGCACTCATTCTCGCTTGCCATTTAAGTAGGTATTATTATTGTTATTGCGTTACAAATCACTAAACTTTTCATAAAAACCCCACCAAGCAAAGACAAGCTGTCAAGATGACAATTCTTCAATAAAATGTCGCTCGCTCGCTAGACACCTGTAATAGTAGTTCTCCCGCTGCTGCCGATGATGATGCTTGCTCTGCCATGCTCCTGTTTTAAATGTATCTCGTGTGCGTTCAGGCGTCGTCGTATATCAATGATAATCTTAATAGCTTAAAAATATCTCACTGGGAAAGAATCCGAGGAACGAGACCAATACTCATAATAAATAATAATAGTGCAATAATATCTCATCTATTTACAAGCACTACAACGTTAACACGTAAACGTTATTTTTATAGTGACATAACCACTCCTGTAAAAAAAATCTATAGGAGTCGGGCTGCGTATTTTTATTCAGCATTCTCAAGATAGTAGCTGGGAACATGTCTGTCAGCGTCACAGCGAAAACAAAATTCTATTACTCATCAAGAGATACATTTTTGTATGCTGTGTGTGGCATATATAGAAGCAATAATAGACAAAACATCCATTAGCATTTCCGACTGTGCAACACTGGCAAGTACTACTAATACATATAACTCGTTAAAAATACAACAATGTTTACATTTAAATCGCACACATCATCATCGCATCATCGTCATATAACAATAATATTCAGAGCAGTTGTTTAAAGTGAATATGCATATTAACCAGCAAAAACACTTTTGCTGTCTGTCTTTATTTGAAATAACGCTGTAACTTCATAAAAAAAGGTTTAGTACTCCTTTGAGCCGACATGGTTTTATTGCATAGTGTACTATTTTTTAAACCAACTTTTCAGAATGTGCCACCAGTGTCTTATATTTGCTTATACATTGTGAAACTCATCTCTCAGTCGACATCATCTACTAAAAATGATAATGGAATTACTGTATCATTATAAAAATGCGATTACACACCTATGCCTACTTGTCGTATTGTTGTAAAAAAGTACGTTTTACATTTATTTCATTGTATATGTTAATATGCATATCATACTCGAAATATAAAAACACGCACGGGAGCAGAAAGAGTAGAGCAGGAGAGCAATAAAGATACTTGGGAGATATATAATGGAATGGATGACAAGAAATGGCACTATGGCGGTTGATGTGTTTCTGTCGCTGTTGATGAATGAAATCGTCGGTTTTGTCCCTTAATAGCTGATACGCTTTTCTGTTCTGTGATGGTTTTACTCCGCTAATGCTCGCAAACCCCATTAATAAAGTTTACTTTCTTTGATCATGCACAGGATGACGAACACGCTGTGCACCCAGCTGGTAATGTCAATGCAAAATGTAATAAAACATTCAGCCGCGAAATATAGGTATTTGAGGTGGTTCAGCGTTAAGGTGGCAGCAGCAGCGGTGACTGTACTACTATTAAAGCCTCCGCTATAAAACATTCAGGTGTGCGTGTTAGTCATCAAAGTGCTTGTAGTTGGTGGTGTGCAAAATAAATCGAGCCCCTTACCGCGCTCAAGTGACACAATTCACATTCAAACTAATTGCTTATGTGATGTATTACGATATGTCTGTAAATATACCGCCATAGTGGTTTTAGTTTTAATCTGACTATCAACGGAATGATCTAAAGTGCCTCACTGCGGTGGTAAAACAATAAATGTTATAAATTACTTTGAGAGCATCAGCAAAACTATTTATGAGCCAAGTGTGGTTGTATACAAACTCAGAATAGAAAAATAAATAAATAAATGTGTAGATGCGATTCTGCAACACTTTGAGAAGTAGAAGTGTTTATATTATTTACAATTTACAATGCGTGTATTTTTTTTATGTCTGTGCTAAAATTAAAGCGTTTATAATTACAGGTCTTTCTATCTAGTTTTATATCCCCTCAAGTTCAATTGCTTTTAAAAGAGGGTGTTTCTGAAGAAGCTACACACGTTATATTGGTGAGCAAGTAAAGTTATACAAAAGTAATTCTACTTTACATGCCGCACGATTAATGGACTGTATAGCGACTGATGAAAGATAAATCGTCTTAATGCAATCGTTTTATTTTATACTAATTTGTTTGGTTTACAGCTACAAATCTCTTTGACCGTCAAGCAGGTATACGCTTTGCGCGATCGAGATAAACGAGCCTTACGAAAAACCCATTGATTTGCGATTTGCATTCCTTAACCTTCGTCAACGCATCAATCAAAATCGCATGTTACTAAACAGTGTGAGCACTGTAGTGTCAAGAACGTAGCTGCATAATATAATCATGAATCATCGCGAGTGGAGGTGGACAATGCACCTTGAGAAAATTGTATTAAATTATTAAGAAGGGAATAATGACGTAAACTAAAATAAAAAAATAGCATCATTTGGGATTACGCATACCAAAATTCTTTTTCAGTATTCGGTGTACCGAACTATGAAAATGGAAAAGGCATGTTACAATGCACACAACCTTTTAGAATCGATGAGGGCACAGTTCAGAGAGATAGAAAGAGATCAACTTTTAAAAGTTGATTGTTCTGCCCTGATTAGAAAAACAAAGGCTTTGAGCTCTTCACAGGCCACAAAAACAAGTAGTGCCACAAAATCAGCCTCCACCCACATTATCAAGAGGTGCCTATCTCCGCATTTTATTGTAACAAATGAATTCGGGTATAGACGAAACCAGAAGCCATCATATGTCATGTTGTAGCAGATGTAATCTGAAATGTCAAAGTAATAGCAGAATATAAGCAGAGAGGTATCGAATTCCCAACAAGGAAGGCTTTGCTGGATGTGTGTTACACGATATTTTACTAATCTTCTTTCTCTGACGGCGAGGTTAACACAAGTTGCATGTTTGCTGTGCTAACCCAAGTGAATGCATAAATACCTGTATTACCGAATACCAATTCATCCCACATTTCAAATTCCAATTCCATCGCCATAAGCAATCCAATTGTATTTTTTCTTTCATTTTGTTCACCACCGCGTCGTAATATTAGTGGTGGTAGTAGCAGTAGGGAAAAAGATTAGTGGGCTTTCTCTGTAATTATCTGACAAAGTACCGTTGTGAGGACTCACTAAAATGAGCGTTTCGTTTGGTGTTCCGTTACTCATATAACGTATCCCAATCACATACTCCAGATCCTGCCAGATTTGTAATAATGAAAAAACTGATGAGATATGTAGTGGCACAAACACAACCAGCAAAGATAATGAATTGAAACAAGGTAGACATTAAAAGAAAAGACCCGCATCATATCCATTTCTGACCTGATTCCCAAATGAACAATCATCTAAGCTCCCTGAAATCCTGCGCGACCATTAGTACCACTGCCCCAATCAATTACTTTCGTATGGAGAAATGCCTGTGGCAATGAGAGGTTGTGTCGGTTTCATCTCATCAACTAACTACTTTAGGGTACCCCACCAATAATAAAACTTCAAGACTCATCGCCCAAACGTGTGTACTGAGTACTGAGAACAAGGTGACACGAAGGATTGTGAAAAAAAAGTAATGAAGTAGTATTTTCATGGTTTCATTTCACCTTTTCCATTTCCAACACAGGAATATGAGGCTTATCATGGTGTAATTTAATAATACTAATGTAATCCCAATGTGTGTGGAGGCATCTGTGTGTGTGTACCTGTGCCAAAACACTAATAAGAAGTTCATTACTGGCGAAGAGAAAAGCTTGCGTCCAGAGAAGTGAGTCGTGGAAAAATACCAACCTTTGCCAGCATACCTGCAACAGTTAAACTTGTTGACGTTGGTGATTTTTTTTTCATATTCCAATCTCCACCCTGAATCCCTATTAAAGCCTTTGTTTACCATTACTACCTCAGCTACGGTACTTACTACTTGCCGAGCCGTGGCGTTGGTAAAAATTATTGCCACACCATTAATTTTTACACTGGATGTATAAAACTTTTCCGCTTTACTTTTTTTTGCTTTTTCTATCTTTACTACCACAGCTCTTACTTAACCTAGATAAAAAATAATAACCCATTCCTCCTCCCCCTAGGATTTCATCTATCGTGCTTTTTTACCCGAGTGTCGAATAAATGCTGCAAAAGGATTCGCATGGAGAAATTAATGTTCATGGACCATTCTCGTGTGTAGGAAAGGGACGAGCCCTGTTGCATGATACACAAAATTATTTGTTTGTGGTGAGAAGAGAAACTTTTGTATGCTTTACTAGGCAATAGATATAAACTTTATACGTATGAAATTAGCACGATAGGTACACATTCAAAATACATAACACGTAACAAAACAAACTTGTTCTGGTGATGTGGTGTCGATCAAATAATCAGTGGCGTTGTGAGGTTTGCTAAAAATCCTGCCCTTTCCTTTTTTCTTGTGTAGAGAGAGCTTTTGGATATTTCATTAGAAAAGTTAATTTACTCTCTCTCTCTCTCTTTCTCTCTCTGTGGCAAACTCCACTCGGAAATTAAAGTAGATACACTCAAGATTGATTGCTTTGCAGTGACTAAAGAGTATTGACGTTACCATCCTGTGATTTTGCAAAAATGTTCACGATCACGAATAAACCGTATGCAGGGTGGACGTACAATGTAGTCGTCAATAAAACTGTTGTCGTCTCTACATGAAAGGACCATTATGGAAAACACCCGCTGATGAGTCCAACACAGACTGACCTTTTATTGTTCATCTCCCCACCCCCAACTACTAACCAGTCAGCAACAGTTTTTTTCACAGAGACTCAAGCAGAGAAACTCTACTCAATCCAAAATAAACAGAAGCCATAATAACACCACCAGCAACGATAACTAAGCTATAGGTGGAAATTAAATTGATACGCAGTATCCAGCAAATGCATATACTTAGGTAGACATAACATCATCACACTTAAAGGCAATTTGGTTTTATAGTGGCTTATATAAAAAGTATAGAGAATGAGCACAAAACTGAGAAGAGAAAAGCGAGAGAAAAAACCTCTATAATTTCCCGTTTCTTATTTGCCCGCGCTAGACCCTAAAAACCACTTGACTACTGCTCCAACAAAAAAGAAGAGCCTTTCCAAATACAAGGCAACAATCGATGATGTTATTAAAGAGGAAGTAGTCGTTATCCGTGAATGCACGCACTTGTGCTGATGGGTACTGTGTTTCCATCCATGACTTGAGTTCTGGCAACATTTCGTTCACTTTTTTTCCACTGATTTGATTGAAGGCGTGTATTTGTACAGATTTCGAACGACTAACCTAGCATTAAGTTCAAGGTTTTCTGATATTATTTTGCTCTTGTAATATTCTCCCGTAATTCCCGTTCTCTTCCTAAAACGTACTACTTGTTGGTCGACGGATTTCCATTTGTATGTGTACCACAATAAAAATATTATATGTATCAGTACCTAGTACCTGCTTTACCTACTCGAGTTTTCTCTCTTTTTCGTTACGAAATGGTTGTAAAATACGATCATTTTTTCTAGAATAACATTATTACATTATGTATGTATTTTTTTAGGAAAACGTACTCCAGTTTGGAGGCATCATATCAATGTTGTACTTGTACTTACCGAGAAGACTTACTTCAAAAGGACATAGTACCTATGTACTCTCCATCGCTGAAACGCTTTCCAAGAATGAGTTTAACTCTCCACGCTTTTTACTGTTGTTTGGGGGTACTGTGCATTAAAGATGACACTAATGCTAAATACCATTCCCAATCCTCTATATCATCGTAAATCGTGCATATATTACTTATCGCAAATCCAATGTATATTACATAACCCCAACAAAACTATATCAACCCCATAAAGTACATTCCTTTTCGGCTACCCACTGAATTGAGACCAAGTAAACTACATTTTGTGTATGTAGCTCCCACTACCACTGTTTTATATATTATATAAGTTTTTGTGTCTCCAGGGCCTGCGTGAACACACTTGTAAAATAAAGAACATGAAATTCTTTCCCCATTATCGACTTACACTGGAGAAGTGTGTTATTTTGTTGCGTTTTCTATTCTCCGTTTCTTTTTCGACTCGTGTTTTCAAGAAGACTTTATTTTTCTGTCGCAATCACCCCGTTGAGACCCTTGCTTTTTTACTGGTATGGTTTCTCCAGGCAAAGAGACGTTGAAAATACAAGGTAAAATAATGCAATACAGGGGAACTGTGGAACAAGCCCAGGAAAAAGA
The DNA here is from genome assembly GCA_027744295.1 of Callyntrura guangdongensis. Taxonomy (NCBI): domain Eukaryota; kingdom Metazoa; phylum Arthropoda; class Collembola; order Entomobryomorpha; family Paronellidae; genus Callyntrura; species Callyntrura guangdongensis. The sequence continues at coordinate 13,004 of JAHZNB010005504.1, forward strand.
GAAAGGGGCTTAAAACACACTATCTGTAATAATTATATGATACGCGCAGGAAAGAAGAAACCGTGTGGTGTTGTGCGCGGAGGGAGCAAACTGGAAAACTGGATAAAGATGGAAAATTGAGGGAGAACTGTGCTGTTGTAGGAATAAACGTCTTGGATAAACCAGTTCCGTTGGCGATGTATAATACATTCTACAATGAAACCTCACTTCTGGATCGTCCCAAGTGGATTTTAAAGGGGTATATTTAATATTTAATAATACACAGTTTCGTGGTGCCTATTATTTCTGAACACATCATTTGTTACAGGCGTGTAGTAGTTGATTCTGCAATCAACAGTCAACAAAGCTCAGAGAGGGTATATACATTTTTAATAATTTTGGATTTCGTTGTTTTTCTATTATGCGATGAGTTGAAGCATTAAGGAAGAAGATGATGAACACTTTTTATAGTCTTTTCGTCTTTTATTATTATGAATTGGGCATGCTTCATCAGTTGTTGAATTTTTTGTCTTGGTTGCGAGAACAATGGGATGTTTCCTACATTTTTCTTTCGCCATTTCCCCTTACAATGGAGGACAGATAAAACAGATAACGCATGAAACATCACCACAAGCACCCATCATCAGCATTGTAGCAGCAAAAAAAACAAGAGTTCTAGCAAAATCATCAAGACAAGATTAACGATAAGCATAACATAATAAAATTTTACTATGAAAGGTAAATAAGTTTAGACGGAGGGATTTCATGGAAGGAAAAAAATATTACTTGAATGAGTACGGCAAGGTGCGCTTCGGGAGTACACAGTGTGTATTCAATTTCTTCCACCCACGCACTCATTTTGCCTAACTGTTCAAAAAATGCTCAGCGACTCAGCGTGTTCTGCGTAGCGTCATCTATTCTTTTGAACGAACAGCAACTGATGATGATCATCTATTTACATGCTCACTCTCCCATCCTTATTGTTTGGACAGCATTATAAAACTAAATTACACGTCTATATGCCTGTATATACGAGTACGCAGAGAGTGCACTTGGTACATGCATATATATCTTGTTTGCCCTCTGTCAGTCCATATTTCACTGGAGGACTTGTGGTGTGCACTGTGCAGTAAGTAGCCCACTCTGTCCAATAAATATTTCACAACTTGTCTGCCCATCCAGCAAATCTCCTTTTCACCAGAAAATGTGAACGTTAGTGTCAGAATGAATCGTTCAGTGGCACCTTTCCTCCAGCTCGACAAACTCAATATCACGCCACGAAGAGCATATGGAACAAACACCGTAGGTAGTAATAAGGTTTGCGCATTTATCTTTCATTCAGAAACATACAATATAATTTCAAAGAATGAGCTTATTTCACGCTTGAAATTACATGGTATATATAAACGTATATACTCGAGCTTCTCAAGAGAAGAAAAGAAACTTTGTATGCATACATGTCAGAGAAAAGTAATTTTCAAAAGTATGTTTGTAATTAAGAGCACAAACATAGACTGATGACGACCCATTCCGCAGTTACTTCTTTTGCTGACACTGTAATTGTGAAGACCTTCGGTACAAAATCCAGTTTGCACAAAAACGAAAGCTGCAAATGAAAGGGCTAATATTAGTCAGCCATAAAGTTTTTCAACGAGCAAAACGTATAATGTACATATATCAACATACCTATATAATGTGTATATATGTTTGTATCCCAACGGTTTGCATGTTATGGACATGGAAAGCAAACTTTTAATGGATTTCATTTATATTAACCCGAAACAATGCCATTCCATGATGATCATGCTAAATGGTGAAAATGTTTTATGTTCTCTGTTTTTCCTCACCAAAAGCAAGGAATTCCCGTACTTATTCAGCTTATTTGTTTATTTCCTCACAGATTCCTCAGAAGTATTGAACATGGTTGCCATTTATGTTAAGATGTTTTTTTTATTATTTCATCGCCATTTTCCTACCTAATATGGACAGTTAATGACACCGTATTGTTGAGGAAAATAATGAAATCTCTTGTTCTGGGAAAAAGATAGGGTTTTCAGAGAATAAAGAAAGAAGCAGCTGAATGTACTGAACCATTAGTTATATTATTCTCCAAGATTTATATTCCTGTTCTAATCACAATATAACTCTTCAGAAGCCACAATGCAAATTCTTGTTAGAGGAACAAGACAAATGGCTAGAAAAAGGTAGACTTGTAAGTGCAGGTAATTACAAAAACAATACACTGCTGCTTGCTATGTGCTGGAAGGGTTGAGCACGTAGTGAAATATTACACGTGTATGTGCAGGATGCACAGATAAACATAATGTATGTGCTTACCAAAATTTCTGCTTAATATGCACTTTGATCTCAACAGCAGAAACGGCCCATTTGACGGTGGACGTGCTAAAAACTAAATGACTTTAACGGGCTTTCCTCTACCATTTAAAAAGTGGTGAGAGTTGACGTGCCCACACTCATTATCTGCATCCCATTCCCACCGCCATATCACATCACACAGCACTAAATTTGTTTTTTAGCAGATTTTTATTCTCGACCAGAGCACATTTTTGGTAAAACCTCATAAGGAAAAAAATGATCATGCGTAGTTTTGAATGGGTAGCAATAATTAAAAACTGCGTTTGGCTTCACTTCTTGCGCCCATTCAGGGAGAAGTTGAGTGGAGACAAGACAAGTTAAAAGAAGACGAAAAAAATAAAAGTTTTATGATTCAAATGGAACGCGCTTTGCGTCACTGACAGCCCAGAATATTTTATGCAAATGCAACCTGTTGTTTTCTCAGCAGAAATGTACAGCTATCGAGCTAATTGAAAATACTGACTCGTATCTCAACAGATGATCAGTGCAAATAGCATTCATATACACACCGAAGAAAGGGAAACTGACTGAATGAAACATTATACCGTATATTTTTAAGTGTACAAATGAATGACTACTGTCACTATCTAACAAATTGTGTCACGTGTATTCCCTCTGCCATAAATATTCTGACGATGCAATGACGGTGTATGCTGCTACTACGTGTGGAGAAAAATTTTAAAAGTAAAGTCAAAGTCATTATAAAAACCAGGTGTGACGTGTGACAAAATGTGACAGAATGCACGATGAAAATAAATGCACCTATATATTCTAAGCACGCTTGCCATCGTCTTTTTAACTGTCTGTTTGTATGTGTGATGAGCAAAAGTTTTTTTAATTCTTAATTTTTCTCGTCGTGCTAATGCGGTGTTACTACTTGTCATCTGCAATGACACATTAACAATAAAAGTGAATTACAGCAACGGTTAGTTTGACAAACGGTTTCCTTTTAAACCCATCGATTTTACTTTCAACGGTAAACTATTAGTGCTCGTTATATACGCACTTTGTGATGAACTTGGTGGTGTATTATATAACAATAGCGTTTTATTATGATGGTGATAACCATTTATTATTATGATAATGGCATCCTCTCTTGTTTGACACAATAGAGCAATAATTTACAAAATGATAATTCACACATAACCACTTGAAAAAATGGACGTACGAACACACTGTGTAGTACTTAGTGTAGAAGCTCCCAAGAAACCCAATTTTCAATCTCGATTCTCCTCTAACTGTCAACGCAATCCATTATCAGGCCGAGTATTATTATGGCGTCTTTGAAATAAGCCGCGAGCACGCATTTACTTAATGTATTACTAGGTCATACGTATGGAATTTGAAGACAAAGAAGAGCAGGACCTTGAAATGGCGTTTGAAGTTTGCACTCCCGTGGTGGTAAATAAATAAATACAAAAAAGTATTTCTTATTGCCCATAGACTTAATAAAATTACACTACAGCTGTCACTACGCTCCAAATTACGTATGATTGCACAGTTTAGTTTATTTAATTTTCAATTTTACACTTGTAGTACCAAAAATACATTTTGTACTATGGGCACTCATAAATAACCTAACAGTACTATATTTCTTTTGTTGATAAATTTTCCTCATCGCAAAGAAATTGGCAGGGATCCTACTCGATGTTACATCGTTTTCTCCCAACTAGGGATCATTCAATTAGAACGTAACGCAAAAAAATGGGTTTTTAGGCACCCCCCTCCCCCCCTTGTCACGCTTTTTTAACATGGGGTAAATG